>ML379305.1:0-61325 GCA_005239525.1 Nicotiana knightiana
TTAGACTTTTAAGCCCAATGCTTAAAGTCTTTAAGCCCAATGCTTAAAGTCCAACAATATGTTTATCGGTTATTTTTAATAGTTATTTCTTTAAAGTTTGAACTAATTCCTGACTTTAGCACTGTGTAGACTCTTACAAAAAGAGTTTGTTTAACCATGTATAGTTCATAGTCGTCTTCTTCTATGCTTGCTGCTATATAATAGCCCCTTAGTTTTTAAACTGTAGTAACACTCTAACTTAGGCTTTCATCATTTTTCTCTTTCTAAATATTCAAAGTTGGAAAGAAAAAGGCAGTTGACACAAGAAGAAAACTCAAGAACTTTTCATAAAAATTCAATTCAAATGGAGCCAGCAAATTTAAATGATTTAAGTTTAAGGGTGAATAGTACTAACTCTACATGGAGGAACAATGGTGTGGAGATTTTTAGTCGTTCGTCGAGAGATGAAGATGATGAAGAGGCTCTTAAATGGGCAGCTCTTGAAAAACTTTCAACATTTGATCGTTTAAGAAAAGGTCTCTTGTTTGGATCTCAAGGTGCTGCTGCTGAAGTTGATATACATGATCTTTGTTTTCAAGAAAGAAAGAACTTGCTTGAAAGGCTTGTGAAAATCGCCGATGAGGATAATGAGAAATTCTTGTTGAAACTCAAGCACAGAATTGATAGGTAAGTGAATATGCGTGTCGTTTTTTCATTTTGGGCTATATTAGGGGAGGGCCAGTCCAGTGCACAAGGGATCGTGCGTTCACCAATCCCCAATGGGTGTGATGTAGACAGTCTACTTTAGTGGCTGCTTCCACGATTCAAACCCGTGACCTATAGGTCATTCACAAACAACTTTACCGTTGCTCCAAGCCTTCCCTTTTTCTTTGGGATATATTGTGGGACAAAAAAGATCTATGTAGATGATACCAAGTAATCGTGATTAAATTACAATAATATTAGTATATTTACTTTAGGTTCAATATTTGTTAGGATCTTCGAGCCATGTTAGAGATTCATATGCTACTCGCAAGTCTAGAGATCTTGTACGGTTAGAGAAAAAAAGGGGTAGTCAAGTGCACTAAGTTCCTGCTATGCGCAATGTCTAGGGAATGGTCGGACCACATTGAGCCTTATTTAAGCAGTCTTACCTTGCATTTCTACAAGAGGCTGTTTCCACGGCTTGAACTCGTGACCTCCTGGTCACATAGTGCTATATTGCTGTTGCGCCAAGGCTCTCTTCAACTTGAGAAAAACTAGTCTTTATAATATTTAACTGAGGCAGGCTTAAATGGAGCGCCATGGACAACGATGATTCATATAGTTAGTCAGACTTGTTTAAAATTGAGACGCTATAGTTGTTATAGTGTGGTTTATCTATGAGTAGCTGTTCTTTTCCCCCTTAATTTAAGTGGTTTGACATTGCTTTTTTTTTTTCTTCTTTTTACAGAGTTGGGATAGATTTGCCATCCATAGAATTAAGATATGAGCATCTAAATATTGAGGCAGATGCATATATAGGAAGCAGAGATTTGCCTACATTTACCAACTTCATGACTAATTTTCTTGAGGTAAAAATCTAAAAGAAAATCTTGATTTCAAATCTCAATTCTCTTTCACCAAAAGGGTGTTTGTAACTAACATTTTCTTCTTCTTTTGGGGTTCATTAGACAATGTTGAAC
Organism: Nicotiana knightiana; assembly: GCA_005239525.1. NCBI lineage: Eukaryota > Viridiplantae > Streptophyta > Magnoliopsida > Solanales > Solanaceae > Nicotiana > Nicotiana knightiana. Next base: position 1,665 of record ML379305.1, read on the forward strand.
TCTCTCCATATCCTACCAAATCGAAAGAGGAAATTCACTATTCTTAATGATGTGAGTGGTATCATTAAGCCTTGTAGAATGACTTTGCTTTTAGGACCTCCAGGTTCTGGCAAAACTACTCTTTTATTAGCTTTGGCTGGAAAGCTTGACCCTGCCCTTAAGGTATGACCGTTAGTTCTACATATTAAACAGATTAAGTTATATGTACTGAGAATATAAAGATTAGTTACCGCTTTTTGTGTAAATCAGGTTGCTGGGAAAGTGACTTATAATGGTCATGAAATGAATGAATTTGTGCCACAAAGAACTGCTGCTTATATTAGCCAGCATGATTTACATATTGGAGAAATGACTGTGAGAGAAACTTTAGAATTCTCTGCCAGATGCCAGGGAGTTGGCTCTCGTTATGGTTAGCATTTCTGTTATCGCATGTTTTGTTGAAATTTAACTAACAAAGATATATCGATTGATGTTTCTCGGAATACTTTGCAGATATGTTGGCTGAATTGTCAAGAAGGGAGAAAGCAGCTAAAATCAAGCCAGATCCTGATATTGATATCTTCATGAAGGTAAAAGACTAGCATTTGGTATCCATGTATGCAATTTGTTAGTAATTGAACCAAGTAGTAAATTTGCTTTTTTGAAGGAAAATGTTTATAACCTTAATTGTTTTGTGACAACGTAGGCAGCAACAACAGAGGGACAAGAAGCCAATGTTGTTACAGAATATGTTCTCAAGGTAACAAAAGTTATGTCCAATAATTTTCTCTAAATTTTTGACAATAAAAAGACAGAAGAAATTTGATAAATAAGTGATTTGTGTATTCCATCTGCAGCTGTTGGGGCTGGATATTTTTGCCGATACTATGGTGGGAGATGAAATGATAAGGGGTATTTCAGGAGGACAAAAGAAGCGTGTGACAATAGGTGAAATGCTCGTTGGACCATCAAAGGCACTTTTCATGGATGAAATCTCAACTGGATTGGACAGTTCCACCACTTACTCCATTGTGAACTCTCTAAGGCAATTTGTGCATATCTTGAACGGAACTGCTATTATATCTCTCTTGCAGCCAGCACCCGAGACCTACGGCTTGTTTGATGACATTATTCTGTTATCAGATGGGCAAATTGTCTATCAGGGGCCTCGAGAGGACGTCCTTGGCTTCTTCGAGTCCATGGGTTTCACATGCCCAGATAGAAAAGGCGTTGCCGACTTCTTGCAAGAAGTATGTCTTACAATAAACTATAACTAATAAGATTGAGTAGCATTGATCCATTTGCTCTAATGAAGGTAAAATTAAAAATTTTTGCAGGCAACATCAAAGAAAGATCAACAACAATATTGGGTGAGGAGGGATGAGACTTACAGGTTTATCACATCAAAAGAATTTGCTGAGGCGTATCAATCATTCCATGTTGGGAGAAAACTTGGGAATGACCTTGCAGCTTCATATGACGAGCAAAAGCCATCCTGCGGCTTTGACAACTCAAAAGTATGGTATAGGGAAGAAAGAACTCTTAAGGATCTGCACTGAAAGAGAATTCTTGCTAATGAAGAGGAACTCATTTGTTTACATCTTCAAGTTCACTCAGGTGGCAATTTTGTCTTATAAATTTATCGATCTAACAAGTTTCTGTCTCTTCATATTTGCTTGTAAGTACTAATGCCTCCTTGTTTTGATCTGTTTTCAGCTTTCAACAATGGCACTCTTGACAATGACCCTCTTTTTCCGAACTGAGATGCCCCGTGATACTATGGATGATGGAGGAGTATATGTCGGCGCCCTCTTTTTTGTGGTCCTGAAGATTATGTTTAATGGCATGTCTGAGATCGCCTTGACAATTTGTAAACTTACTGTCTTCTTCAAACAAAGGGACCTTCTCTTTTTCCCTTCATGGGCTTATGCAATTCCTTCATGGATGCTCAAAATACCTGTAACGTTTGTTGAAGTTGGTCTATGGGTGTTCCTCACTTACTATGTCATTGGATTTGATCCGAATCCTGTAAGGTAAGGGAAGAAAAAGATGATGCAGAATAAAGATCAGGTTTCTTTTTCTCGTGATTACTAAACAAGAGTATTTTTTTGTAGATTGTTCAAACATTTCTTGCTACTCATATTAGTACACCAGATGGCATCAGGATTGTTCCGCTTCATTGGGGCAGTTGGACGGACCATGGGAGTAGCTAATACATTTGGATCATTTGCTCTTCTTTTACAATTTGCATTGAGTGGATTCGTTCTTTCGCGAGGTATATTTGGTGATTTTTATGCTTGTAGAAGCTTTTGACTTGCTTAAACCGGCTGGTGTTAATAGTCTATTGCTAATGTTGTAGATAATGTAAAAAAATGGTGGATATGGGGTTACTGGTCTTCACCGTTGATGTATTCTATGAACTCAATTCTTGTGAATGAATTTGATGGGAAAAAGTGGAAACATATTGCACCAAATGGAACTGAGCCACTTGGAGTTGCAGTTTTAAGATCTCGAGGGTTCTTCCCATATGCATACTGGTACTGGATAGGTATTGGTGCACTTATCGGATTCACAATTGTCTTTAACATCTGCTACAGTGTTGCACTTGCTTATCTCAACCGTGAGTATCTCTCGAGTTTTTCCATTTATATTCCACAGAGGAGAAAATATTGAACTTTTGGTTTAAATATCTACAGCATTTGGTAAGCCGCAAGCTATGACATCAGAAGACGGTGAAGATGCCAAAATAACTTACAATGACAAAGAAGAGTCCAATAGTAAGGGTAAAAAGGGAATGATTCTTCCATTTGAACCGCATTCCATCACCTTTGATGAAGTTATATACTCTGTTGACATGCCTCAGGTAACTAGCCAGGAATTGTTATTGATCAGCAACTACTGATGCTAATCCTGCATTTCAACAATATATTATTGAACATTGCGATGATACTTGCAGGAAATGAAAGATCAGGGCGCCATTGGAGATAGATTGGTACTTCTGAAGGGTGTAAGTGGATCTTTCCGGCCCCGTGTTTTGACAGCTTTGATGGGAATTAGTGGGGCTGGAAAAACAACATTAATGGATGTATTGGCCGGAAGAAAAACAGGAGGATATATTGAGGGGCAGTATCAAGATCTCTGGCTATCCTAAGAAGCAAGAAACATTTGCACGTATATCTGGATACTGTGAGCAGAATGATATCCATTCACCTTATGTTACAGCTTATGAGTCATTAGTATACTCAGCGTGGCTGCGTTTACCTCATGATGTTGATGAAAAGGCTAGAAAGGTTGGCTCCTTTTGAAAATTTTTCTTCCATAACATGAATCTCTCGCCCAAAAATCTGTTAAACACAACAAAGAAGGTAGAAATCATATGACATTTCCTAATTATTATCCTTGTGCAGATGTTTGTTGACGAAGTTATGGAACTTGTGGAGCTTACAGTATTAAGATCAGCGTTAGTTGGTTTGCCAGGAGTCAACGGTCTCTCAACTGAGCAACGCAAAAGGTTGACCATTGCAGTGGAATTAGTGGCAAACCCCTCTATCATTTTCATGGATGAACCAACTTCAGGGCTGGATGCAAGGGCTGCTGCGATTGTGATGAGAACTGTTAGGAACACTGTTGACACAGGGAGAACCGTTGTTTGTACCATCCATCAGCCTAGTATCGACATTTTTGAAGCCTTTGATGAGGTGAATTTAATACCTTTTTGAACCCAATCAAGCTAATAAATGTGTATTCTTTCTCTTTTGACGTTGCGTACTAATATAAGCACCACTCTTTGCAGCTATTTCTAATGAAACGAGGAGGACAAGAGATATATGTTGGTCCTTTGGGTCACCATTCTTGCCATTTGATCAAATACTTTGAGGTAAGTTGTCCAAGTAGAAAGGAGCTTTCCTTTTTTCCATAAAATACTCACTAATTTTCCTGTATTCAGTCAATGCCCGGGGTATGTAAAATACAAGATGGTTACAATCCAGCAACTTGGATGTTAGAAGGCACAACCTCGGCTCAGGAAATGATGTTGGGGGTTGATTTTGCTGATTTATACAAGAAATCAAACCTTTATAGGGGGACAAAAGCATTGATAAGTGAACTCAGCGTGCCTCGCCCTGGTGCAAAAGACCTGTATTTTGATAGTCAATATTCACAGCCATTTTGGACCCAATGTATGGCTTGCCTTTGGAAGCAACATTGGTCATACTGGCGTAATCCTGCTTATACTGCAGTCAGATTTGTCTTTACAATTTGCACCGCCTTGGCCTTCGGGACAATTTTCTGGGATCTTGGTAGTAAAGTGTAAGACCAAACATATGAGACAAAACAAGTACTCATATCATCTGGAAAATCCTTTACTTCTTAATGCTAAAAGCCTATATCTGTTTGTTACAGGGGTAACAACCAAGACCTGTTTAACGCTATGGGATCAATGTATGCTGCTGTTTTCTTCCTTGGCTTTCAAAATCAATCATCTGTGCTGCCTGTTGTCGCCGTTGAGCGTACAGTATTTTACAGAGAAAGAGCTGCTGGAATGTATTCTGCCTTCCCCTATACCTTTGGACAAGTGAGCAGAGAATTTAACTTCGTATAAGCCAATTTCTGGTTTAACAAGTCTAAATTACTTATAATTTTTTTCTATCTTGCAGGTTTTCATTGAAATGCCGTATGTCTTTGTGCAAGCTATTTTCTATGGCGTCATTGTCTATGCTATGATTGGATTTGAATGGACAGTAACCAAGTTCTTTTGGTACTTGTTTATCATGTATTTCACTCTCTTGCACTTCACCTTTTATGGTATGATGGTCGTTGCTGTTACCCCAAATCTAAATGTTGCGCAAATTGTCGGTAGCTTCTTCTTTGCGTTGTGGAATCTTTTTTCAGGATTCATTATCCCGCGACCTGTAAGTTCTTGAAACACTTCCATTTTTGTTACTTGAAAGTTTAATCAATGTAGAGCTCGAATATGACACGTTTTTATTAAAAAAAACAGCGTGTGCCTATATGGTGGAGATGGTACTATTGGGCTTGTCCTGTTGCGTGGACCTTGTATGGTCTGGTTGCGTCACAATTTGGTGACCTCCAAAACAAAATTAATGATGATGAAACAGTGGAACAATTCTTGAGACGTTACTTCGGGTTCGAGCATGATTTTCTTGGAGTAGTTGCAGTTGTGACTGTTGCATATGCTGTTGTTTTTGCCTTCATATTTGCTTTGGCTATTAAGGTATTCAATTTCCAGAGAAGATAGAAGTTGTTATACCTGCTGAAGATCAAGTTGAGAAATGTTGAAGTAAAGATTGATTATAAAACCTTATACAGTAGAGATTGAAAAAGTTTAAGGTGCCCTCCCCCCTCCCCCCTCCCCCCCAGAATATTGAATTTTTTCGCTTTACCTTGTACAATTGTATTAGAGAATTAATAAAACCTTCAAATTGTAATTTGTCCCCTTCTAAAACCTTTTCTCCAACTACTTGAATTCTATTTGAAATTTAAGAGTCTGTAAAAGGAAACAGAGAACTTACAGTAAATATATACTACCTATATAACATGCTGATCTTCATCTTGATGCATAGCTTCTCTTTAATATCAAATAAAAAGGGCAACTCATGGCTATTAGTGGTGCAATGACAACGCCGGGCTAGCTAGATGGTGTAAATATTTCTTACACCATCTGCGCGTACAACTTAAACTCTTACACACACAAAAACGAAAGCATGAGATAAAGATGAAAACAAAAAGCCTGCTCGGCGTCTCCCATTGCACCACCAACAACCATGTTGCAAAACTGATACTTATAAAATTATAAATGAAGAAAATACTGATCGAAGGAGCTGATGGTTAGATTTCAAGAAATATATATGGGGCAGTTTTGCTTCCTTTTATTTCTGATTTTTTTTGAGTTAGACAAGATTCTGTTAATTAGTGGGATTTTCGAATATCTAAGAGTAGAATTTCATTTTCTAGCTAATTAGAATATCTTTTCATCAACTCACAAATGCTGCTAAGTGAGTGAGATCTTGTTTTAGTGAGTAGAATTTCACTTATTTTACCAAAATATGTCTTTTAAATTCTCTGTCTGCAACTTCAAGAATATTTTTGTGTGGTGGTGGTGGTGGTGGTTCAACTTTCTAGGGGCAAAATCTTAAAATACTCAACTTTTGTTTCTTTAATTTTTCTAGGACAAACATGAGAATATGATTCTACTTAGCATAATAGTGGGAAAAAGGTTGTATTGTATTCCTTTTTTTTTTTATCATCTGAGGAAGAATTCTCTTTACTCAAATGTTCTTCACAATTGTTACTACAATTGATGTCTTGAAATAGATAGAAAGTAATCACCAAATGATGTGGTGCAGCGGATGGGGCTGCTCTTCCCTTAACCAGAGATCTCCGGTTCGAGCCCTGGGTATAGAAAAATCCTACTGGACATCGGATGGGAAACCAAAAAAAAGAAATAGATAGAAAGTGAATCAATCACTTTTGTTTCTGAACTCCAATATCTGGCTAAACAAATATATTGGCCAAGTATCTGAAATACGGAACATGATCCAGTACTAACAGAACATATATGTATACTTCTTCAAGTGGTAACCTGTATACACGAGTTTTATAATCAATCTCTTCTTCAATTTCCGTCGTATAGATCTTCAGCAGGTATAACATCTTCTATCTTTTCTGGAAGTTGAATACTTTAATAGCCAAAGCAAATGTGAAGGCAAAAACAACAACATATGCAACAATCACAACTGCGACTACTCCAAGAAAATCATGCTTGAACCCGAAGTAACGTCTCAAGAATTGTTCCACTGTTTCATCATCATTAATTTTGTTTTGGCAGTCTCCAAATTGTGATGCAACCAAACCATACAAACTCCACGCAACGGGACAAGCCCAATAGTACCATCTCCACCATATGGGCATACGCTGTTTTTCAATGAAGAAACATGTCATTTTCGAGCTCTAATTTGATTTTCATGTAACAAAAATGGACGTGTTTTAAGAACTTACAGGCCGTGGAACAATGAATCCTGAGAAAAGATTCCACATGCCAATGAAGAAGAGAGCGACAATTTGTGCAATATGTTGATTTGGAGTAACAGCAACGCTCATCATACCATAAAAGGTGAAGTACAAGAGAGTGAAATACGTAAAGAACAAGTACCAAAAGAACTTGGTTACTGTCCATTCAAATCCAATCATAGCATAGACAATGACGCCATAGAAAACAGCTTGAACAAAGACATACGGCATTTCAATGCAAACCTGTAAGATAATTAAATCAAATATATGTAATTTAGACTTGTTACCAGAAATTGGCTTATAAGAAGCTAAGTTCTCTGCTCACTTGTCCAAAGGCATAGGGGAAGGCAGAATACATTCCAGCAGCTCTTTCTCTGTAGAATACTGTACGCTCAACGGCTACAACGGGCAGTACTGATGCTGTATTTTGAAAACCAATGAAGAAAATAGCAGCATACATTGATCCCATAGCGTTAAATACATCTTGGGTCTTACCCCTGTGAAAAAAAATTAAGCTTTTAGCATTAAGAACTAAAAGTATTTTTCAGATTATATGAGTACTTGTTTCGTTTCATAAGTTTGGACTTACACTTTAGTACCAAGATCCCAGAACATTGTCCCAATGGCCAAGGCGACGAAGACTGTAAAGAGAAATCTGACTGCAGTATAAGCAGGATTACGCCAGTATGACCAGTGTTGCTTCCAAAGGCAAGCCATACATTGGGTCCAAAATGGCTGTGAATATTGACTATCAAAATACAGGTCTTTTGTACCAGGGCGAGGAACGCTGAGTTCACTAATCAGCACTTTATTCCTCCTGTAAAGATCTGATCTCTTGTATAAATCAGTAAAATCAACCCCCAAAATCATTTCTTGAGCCGAGGTTGTGACTTCTAACATCCAAGTGGCTGGATTGTAACCATCTTGTATTTTACTTACCCCAGACATTGACTGAATGCAAGAAAAAATAGTTAGTTTTAATCAAAAAAAGAAAAGTTCTGTATCACTCAGACAGCTTACCTCAAAGTATTTGATCAAATGAGTAGAACGGTGACCCAATGGACCGACATATATTTCTTGTCCTCCCCGTTTCATTAGAAATAGCTGCAAAGAGTGGTGTTTATATTAGTATGCAATGTCGAAAGAAGAACACATTATTAGCTTGATTGAGTTCAAAAAGGTATTAAATTCACCTCATCAAAGGCTTCAAAAATGTCGATACTAGGCTGATGGATGGTACAAACAACGGTTCTCCCTGTGTCAACAGTGTTCCTAACAGTTCTCATCACAATCGCAGCAGCCCTTGCATCCAGCCCTGAAGTTGGTTCATCCATGAAAATGATAGAGGGGTTTGCCACTAATTCCACTGCAATGGTCAACCTTTTGCGTTGCTCAGTTGAGAGACCGTTGACTCCTGGCAAACCAACTAACGCTGATCTTAATACTGTAAGCTCCACAAGTTCCATAACTTCGTCAACAAACATCTGCACAAGGATAATAATTAGGAAATGTCATATGATTTCTACCTTCTTTGTTGTGTTTAACAGATTTTTGGGCGAGAGATTCATGTTATGAAAGAAAAATTTTCAAAAGGAGCCAACCTTTCTATTCCTTTCATCAACATCATGAGGTAAACGCAGCCACGCTGAGTATACTAATGACTCATAAACTGTAACATAAGGTGAATGGATATCATTCTGCTCACAGTATCCAGATATACGTGCAAATGTTTCTTGCTTCTTAGGATAGCCAGAGATCTTGATACTGCCCTCAATATATCCTCCTGTTTTTCTTCCGGCCAATACATCCATTAATGTTGTTTTTCCAGCCCCACTGACTCCCATTAAAGCTGTCAAAACACCTGGCCGAAAAGCTCCACTTACTCCTTTCAGAAGTACCAATCTATCTTCAGTGGCGCCCTGATCTTTCATTTCCTGAAAGTATCATGGGAAAGTTCAATAGTATATTGTTGAAATGCAGGATTAGCATCAGTAGTTACCTGAGGCATGTCAACAGAGTATATAACTTCATCAAAGGTGATGGAATGCGGTTCAAATGGAAGAACCATTCCCTTTTTCTTACTCTGACCCTCACTATTGGACTGTTCTTCACTGTCTTTTGGTATCATAGCTTGCGGCTTGCCAAATGCTGTGGATAATCATACTAAAAATTCATTCTTTTCGCCTTAGGGAAAATTAAATGTAGAAACTCGAGAGATACTCACAGTTGAGATAAGCAAGTGCAAGACTGTAGCAGATGTTAAAGAGGATTGTGAATCCAATAAGTGCACCAATACCTATCCAGTACCAGTATGCATATGGAAAGAACCCTCGAGATCTTACAACTGCAACTCCAAGTGGCTCAGTTCCATTTGGTGCAATATGTTTCCACTTTTTCCCATCAAATTCATTCACAAAAATTGAATTTACAGAATACATCAATGGCGAAGTCCAGTAACCCCATATCCACCATTTTTTTACATTATCTACAACATTAGCAATAGACTATTAACACTAGCCGGTTTAAGCAAGTCAAAAGCTTCTATAGACATAAAAATCACCAAATATACCTCGCGAAAGAACGAATCCACCCAATGCAAATTGTAAAAGGAGCGCAAATGTTCCAAACGTATTAGCAACTCCCATGGTCCTTCCAACTGCCCCAATTAAGCGAAACAATCCTGATGCCATCAGGTTTACTAATATGAGTAGCAAGAATTGTTTGAGCAATCTGAAAAAAAACGGACTCCTGTTTAGTAATCACAGGAAAGAGGAAACTGATGAAGGTAAACTGATCTTTATTCAGCAACATCTTTTTCTTCCCTTACCTTACAGGACTCGGATCAAATCCAACGACATAGTAAGTGAGGAACACCCATAGACCAACTTCAACAAATGTTATAGGGATTTTGAGCATCCATGAGGGAATTGCGTAAACCCATGAAGGGAAAAAGAGAAAGTCCCTTTGCTTGTAGAAGACAGGAAGTTTATAAATTGTCATGGCAATCTCAGACATTCCATTAAACATATTCATAATGGTCGCAAAAAAGAGGGCACCAGCATATATTCCTCCATCATCCATACTATCATGAGACATCTCAGTTCGAAAAAAGAGGGTCATTGCCACGAGCGCCATAATTGAAAGCTGAAACATATCAAAACAAAGAGGCATTAGTACTTGCAAGCAAATATGATGAGATAGAGACCGGAAAACACAAATTTATAAGACAAAATTGCCACCTGAGTTAACTTGAAGATGTAAACAAACGAGTTCCTCTTCATTAGCAAGAGTTCTCTTTCAGCGCAGATCCTTAAGAGTTGTTTCTTCCCTACACCATACTTTTGAGTTGTCAAAGCAGCAGGATGGCTTTTGCTCTTGTCATATGAAGCTGCAAGCTCATTCCCAAGTTTCCTCCCAACATGGAATGATCGATATGCCTCAGCAAATTCTTTTGATGTGATATACCTATAAGTGTCATCCCTCCTCACCCAATATTGCTGCTGATCCTTCTTTGATGTCACCTGCAAATAGCTTACATTTGCACTATCAGAAGGGAAAATGGATCGCCGCTTCTCAACCTTATTAGTCGTAGGCCATTGTAAGACATACTTCTTGCAAGAAGTCGGCCACGCCTTTTCTATCAGGGCATTTGAAACCCATGGACTCGAAGAAGCCAAGGACATCCTCTTGAGGGCCCTGATAGACAATATGCCCATCTGATAACAGAATAATATCATCAAACAAGTTGTAGGTCTCGGGTGCTGGCTGCAGGAGAGATATCACAGCAGTTCCATTCAAGATTTGCACAGATTGTCTTAGAGAGTTCACAATGGAGTAAGTTGTAGAACTATCCAATCCAGTTGAGATTTCATCCATGAAAAGTGCCTTTGACGGTCCAACGAGCATTTCACCTGTTGTCACACGCTTCTTTTGTCCTCCTGAAATACCCCTTATCATTTCATCTCCCACCATAGTATCTGCGCAAACATCCAGCCCCAACAGCTGCAGATGGAATACACAAATCACTTTGTTATCAAATTTCTTATACCTTTTCATTATGGAAAATGAGAGAAAATTATTGGACATAATTTTTATTACCTTAAGAACATAATCTGTAACAACATTGGCTTCTTGTCCCTCTGTTGCTGCTGCCTAAGTTGTCACAAAACAATTGTGGTTATAAGCATTTTCCTTCAGGAAAGAAGGTTTTCAACTCTGTTCAATTACTAACAAATTGCATACAAGGATACCAGCTAATTTTTGGTATTGTCTTTTCCTTTTCCTTTTTACCCAAAGGTATTGTGATTCCTCTTTTATTAGGAAATAGTAGACTTGTTTTTTTTTTTCCTTTTTTCTAAAACCTTTACTGTTTCTACTATTCTTCAATTTGTTTCAAACCGTTTCTCCGTTGTAATTTTGTATCTGGTCTGAAAAGGTGAGTGGGAGAATATTTAAATAGCTCGTATCCGTTGGATGTACGAACAAAGTCCTTTATTAGTAGTTGAAAAGATTGGGAGCCTACATATAAGATGTAGGGATCTCTTAATGGTCTGAGACTTTTTGGGGAAAACCGTGCGGGCTTGGTCTAAATCGGATAATATCACACCGTGTTAAGAGTATCATTGGAGCGTTTTAGCCCAACAACTGGTAGCAGAGTCTAGGTTCAGCGTGACGAGTATGGCGATGACAGAGTGATGTAGCGGGGGTCAGTTCGATTAAGCGTGGAGATGCGCACACAAGAAGTTAGTTGCGGGCTTCGGTTGCCATAGCTACACTGATGATGTGGGTAGCATACAATGAATCTCGAAAATTGAAGTGTGGATCGTGGTGATGGGCCACTTGGAACTTGGTTCGAGGGGGAGACCCATGTATCGTGTTAGTGGGCCACGTGGAACTTCGTTCGAGGAGGAGATTGTTAGGTGTACGAACAAAGTCCCACATTGGTAGCTGAAAAGATTGGAAGCCTACATATAAGGTATAGGGTTCTCTTAATGGTGTGAGGTCTTTTGGGGAAAATCATGCAGTCTTGGCCCAATACGGACAATATCACACCATATATCATACTGGTTGTAATACATTCAAAAAGAGTAAAGAAACTGGTTTCACAAAAGGGCTAGTGGTTACTACCACATCCTTTCCCGATCGACTTGAGGTTCTTCATAGGCAGGCGGGTAGAAAATCTTATCTCAAAAGGAGTTCGGAGGACGGCTAAGAATGTTCATTAAAAGGAGCGATGGGGTCGTTTTTCAAGAACGAATAGAACGATCTAAAGGGGTTGTGCAACCTAGAGACATGGCCATATCTTCTTGATGAATATGGTATCGAGGTTCGATTTATTTGGAAAAGAGGTCAATCTTAGGGGAGACCATTCGAATGGTTGAATTGATGACTTCGCTTCGATCTCTTCGACTGAACCTAAAGGAGACTTCGATCATTCAACTTTATCTTCTCAAGGAGGAATCATGTCACTTGGAATTTCGGAAAGTGAATCCTCTCTTTCAGATAGAGAGAGGAATATTCGATCAAAACCCTTAGTCCAATATGGGGATAGTATACATTCAATCCGGATAAGACATTCAATGAAAGACGAATCAAGCAAGAAAGGTACAAAGGGGGCCTCTTTCTTGAGTGAGAGTTCTTTTTTGGGATTTGTCTGACTGTGCTCAGTCTAGTTGGCAGGCGTGCGAGTAAGAGAGTAGTCGGCGAAATTATATGAATTGAATGGGACTTCAACTTCGACAATCGTATCCTTCCTCCAGAAAATAAGGTGGAGTGGGCAACAAAGTAAAGTCAGGTTCAACAATCGACGTAAATGATTCAAATACCAGAAGCTAGGTCATAGAAGGTAGATTAGATTCGACAATCTTAAGTAGTGGAGTCGGCCCTTAGCCGAGATACGATACTGTCAGCTAATCACTAGCTTTTGCTAGAATAATATCGTAAAGTCGGAGACGAAGCAGAATGCCATCATAGAGGGATAAGCGTGTAAACTTGAAGGGCTAGGGAACTCCTTTAGCTCAATAATGCTTGAAATAGAAAGTGCTTCGAAAGGCGCCGGCTACCTTCTTACTGACAGCACCGTTAAGTCGTTTAGCCCAACAATATCTAAACATGATTTAGTAATAGTCTTTCACCTTCATGAAGATATCAATATCAGGGTCTGGCTTGATTTTAGCTGCTTTCTCTCTTCTTGACAGTTCAACCAACATATCTGCAAAATTGTTCCAAGAAACATCAGTTGATATATCTATGTTAGTTAAATCTCAACAGCAAATGCTAACCATAACGAGAGCCAACTCCCTGGCATCTGGCAGAGAATTCCAAGGTTTCTCTCACAGTCATTTCTCCAATATGCAAATCATGCTGGCTAATATAAGCAGCAGTTCTTTGTGGCACAAATTCATTCATTTCATGCCCATTATAAGCCACTTTCCCAGCAACCTGGTTTACACAAAAAATGGTAACTAATCTTTATATTCTCAGTACATATAACCTAAGTTGCTCGGACTCGGGTGCGGGTTTCCGATACGGGGATAGATCCGAGTATCGGATTCGGCAAAATCTAAATTTTAAGATTCGGGGGGTGCGGATCCGGATATTGATACGAGTGCGGGGATTCGATTAATAAAAAATAGAGAAATAAAAATATTGTAAATTTTAAGAAATATTTTGTTAAAAACATACATGAATATTGTACAATTCAATCTTTCATTCTCCAAGATGGACATTATTCTTTCATTGTTCCTGTTTTATTTTTTATTTTGAGAAATCAAAATCTCAATTTTTCTCCCAAATTTGTCGATGGACTCCGGTGAAAGTGTCCGAAGTCAGTTGACCGTATCCGGGACATATCCCGTCCGGGACATATCCCGTCCCCGTATCTGTATCTGTCCCGTAACCGGACGGGGAAGGCACCAAAATCGAAGAGTCCGCACAACTTAGCATATAACTTAATATGTTTAATATGTAGAACTAACGGTCATACCTTAAGGGTAGGGTCAAGCTTTCCAGCCAAAGCTAATAAAAGAGTAGTTTTGCCAGAACCAGGAGGTCCTAAAAGCAAAGTCATTCTACAAGGCTTAATGATACCACTCACGTCATTAAGAATAGTGAATTTCCTCTTTTGATTTGGTAGGATATGGAGAGAGTTCAACATTGTCTAATGAACCCCAAAAGAAGAAGAAAATGTTAGTTACAAACACCCTTTTGGTGAAAGAGAATTGAGACTTGAAATCAAGATTTTCTTTTAGATTTTTACCTCAAGAAAATTAGTCAAGAAGTTGGTAAATGTAGGCAAAGCTCTGCTTCCTATATATGCATCTGCCTCAATGTTTAGATGCTCAAATCTTACTTCTATTGATGGCAAATCTATCCCAACTCTGTTAAAAGGAAAAAAAGCAACGTCAAACCACCAAAATTAAGGGGAAACACAACTTGTCATGGATAACCAAGAGTATAACTACTACTATGTCTCAATTCTAAGCAAGTCCCATCATTGTCCATGCAGCTCCATTTAAGCTCGTCTTAGTTAAATATGATAAAAATAGTTTCTCTAGCACTACAAGTTTTCTATATTCTCTAATAGCATATAAATCTATAACAAGTCCCGAAGACTCCTAACATACATTGAACCTAAAGTGAACATCCAAATATTAATATGTATCGCCTACACTGATCTTTTTTCATGCGTGGAAGACAACACGCATATATATATATAGGGAGAGAGAGATACATTCACTTTACCTGTCAATTCTTTGCCTGAGTTTCAACAAGAACTTCTCATTATCCTCATCGGCGATTTTCACAAGCCTTTCAAGCAAGTTCTTTCTTTCTTGAAAACCAAGATCATGTATATCAACTTCAGCAGCAGCACCTTGAGATCCAAGCAAAAGACCTTTTCTTAAACGATCAAATGTTGGAAGTTTTTCAAGAGCTGCCCATTTAAGAGCCTCTTCATCATTTTCATCTCTCGATGAACGACTAAAAATCTCCACACCATTGTTCCTCCATATAGAGTTAGTACTATTCACACTTAACCTTAAGCTCCCTCTCAAACTACTCCCTCTTAAATTTGCTGGCTCCATTTTGAACCAATAACACACACAATCAAAATGCAAGAAATTCTAGCTATTTTTTCCTTATATACTTCTTGTGTTTCTTCTTGTGTCCACTGCCTAAGCCTAAGTTAGAGTGTTATTAAAGTGTGAAGCTAAAGGCAAAAGATGCTAAATTTAAGAAGCCGGGCTAGTAAATATATTGGTTTAAGAAAGATTTCATTTTGCAAAAATGCTTTATATAATTAGGTATTGTTTGAACAGACACATTAAAAAGTACTGCATTAAAACATGGTCAGCTGCATTAAAAGTTTTTTTTTAGTCTACACTATAAAGAGTCTATAAATAGTGGGTTCACCTATTGTTTACATAGCATTATCTCCTATCCACTTATAGACCCTCATAGTTCATTGAATCTAAAAGTAGAAGCTACAGCCTACAACCAAAGATGAACCCAGCGTATCATATTTAAAACATGGATTTGTAAGGAGTCATAGACAACCAGAAGAGGGGGGCGGGCAGGTGCGAAACTATATTGTCTAATTGACCACCCTTCGTTGAAACATTACATTGTGTATACACATAAAATATTAGCTTTAGAGGTATATAACATATACTGAACACTCTTTATCCGGGAATTATTTTTACTTCTTTCAAGTTTGAACACCCTTAAAAAAAATTTTGGCAAAATTAATACGATAAATAACATATCTTTTTTTGGTTCATCAAGTAAATTCTGAATTCATTTTCATTAACAAAGTCACATATTTGGCAAGATATAGACAATCTAGTAGAGAGTATTTTAGCCTAGAGATAATTTGCCGAGACTCAGAACTGTTGGATATGGTCTACATGCATTCGAGATAAGCAGTGAAACCAAAGACAGGGTAAAATATATTCAGATTTGTTGTTTACAATAAACAATATATAAGACATATATCTTGTATACATAGTCAATCTCTTCCTCAGTTTTCTTCATATAGATCTTTAGAATTTATAACATCTTCTATCTTCTCTGGAAATTGAATACTTTAATAGCCAAAGCAAATATGAAGGCAAAAACAACAGCATATGCAACAGTCACAACTGCAACTACTCCAAGAAAATCATGTTTGAACCCGAAGTAACGTCTCAAGAATTGTTCCACTGTTTCATCATCATTAATTTTGTTTTGGAGGTCTCCAAATTGTGATGCAACCAAACCGTACAAACTCCAGGCGACAGGACAAGCCCAATAGTACCATCTCCACCATATGGGCATACGCTGTTTTTCAACAAAGAAAACATGTCATCTTCGACCTCTAAATTGATCGTTCATATAATAAAAATAAAAGTGTTTTAAGAACTTACAGGTCGTGGAATAATGAATCCTGAGAAAAGATTCCACATGGCAATGAAGAAGATAATGACAATTTGCGCGATATTTTGATTTGGAGTAACAGCAACGCTCATCATACCATAAAAGGTGAAGTACAAGAAAGTGAAATACGTGATGAACAAGTACCAAAAGAACTTGGTTACTGTCCATTCAAATCCAATCATAGCATAGACAATGACGCCATAGAAAACAGCTTGCACAAAGACATACGGCATTTCAATGAAAACCTGCAAGATAATTTGAAAAATATTATGTGTAATTTAGACTATTTTACTAGTAATTGGCTTATAAGAAGTTAAATTCTCTGCTCACTTGTCCAAAGGCATAGGGGAAGGCAGAATACATTCCAGCAGCTCTTTCTCTATAAAATACTGTACGCTCAACAGCTACAACGGGCAGCACTGATGCTGTATTTTGAAAACCAAGAAAGAGAACAGCAGCATACATTGATCCCATAGCGTTAAATAGATCTTGGTTGTTACCCCTGTAAAAAAAATATATATAGCTTTTAGCATTAAGAATTTAGTACTTTCCTGATTATATGACTACTTATTTCGTCTCATAGGTTTTGACTTACACTTTAGTACCAAGTTCCCAGAACATTGTCCCTATGGCCAAGGCGACGAAGATTGTAAAGAGAAATCTGATTGCAGTATAAGCAGGATTACGCCAGTATGACCAGTGTTGCTTCCAAAGGCAAGCCATACATTGGGTCCAAAATGGCTGGGCGTATTGGCTGTCGAAATGCAGGTCTTTCGTACCTGGACGAGGCGCGTTGAGTTCACTAATCAACATTTTATTCCTCCTGTAAAGATCTGATCTCTTGTATAAATCAGCAAAATCCACCCCCAACATCATTTCCTGAGCCGAGGTTGTGACTTCTAACATCCAAGTGGCTGGATTGTAATCATCTTGTATTTTACTTACCCCAGACATTGACTGAATGCAAGAAAAATTAGTTTAGTTTTAGTTGAAAAAAGAAAATTTCTGTATCACTCAGACAGCTTACCTCAAAGTATTTGATCAAATGACAAGAACGGTGACCCAATGGACCAACATATATCTCTTGTCCTCCTCGTTTCATTAGAAATAGCTGCAAAGAATGGTGTTTATATTAGTATGCAATGTCAAAAGAGAAAGAAGAACACATTTAGTAGCTTGATTGGGTTCAAAAAGGTATTAAATTCACCTCATCAAAGGCTTCAAAAATGTCGATACTAGGCTGATGGATGGTACAAACAACGGTTCTCCCTGTGTCAACAGTGTTCCTAACAGTTCTCATCACAATCGCAGCAGCCCTTGCATCCAGCCCTGAAGTTGGTTCATCCATGAAAATGATAGAGGGGTTTGCCACTAATTCCACTGCAATGGTCAACCTTTTGCGTTGCTCAGTTGAGAGACCGTTGACTCCTGGCAAACCAACTAACGCTGATCTTAATACTGTAAGCTCCACAAGTTCCATAACTTCGTCAACAAACATCTGCACAAGGATAATAATTAGGAAATGTTATATGATTTCTACCTTCTTTGTTGTGTTTAACGAATTTTTGGACGAGAGATTCATGATATGGAAGGAAATTTTCAAAAGTTGCAAACCTTTCTAGTCTTTTCATCAACATCATGAGGTAAACGCAGCCAAGCTGAGAATACTAATGACTCATGAACTGTAACATGAGGTGAATGGATATCATTCTGCTCACAGTATCCAGATATACGTGCGAATGTTTCGTGCTTCTTTGGATAGCCAGAGATCTTGATACCACCCTCAATATATCCTCCTGTTTTTCTTCCAGCCAATACATCCATTAATGTTGTTTTTCCAGCCCCACTAATTCCCATCAAAGCTGTCAAAACACCAGGCCTGAAAGCTCCACTGACACCCTTCAAAAGTACTAGTCTATCTTCAGTGGCGCCCTGATCTTTCATTTCCTGCAAGTATCATTCGAAAGTGTAATACCCCAGACTTTAAACAGAGTCCCACATCGGCAAAACACAAGAGAGATGCTGGGTATATAAGTTAACAAGCCTTAGACCCTAGTGACGCGTTTTAAACCCGTGACGGCCTAGGCTCAGAGCGGATAATATCACTAGCCGGCTGGGCTGTTGCAGAAAGTTCAGTAATATATTGTTGAAATGCAGGATTAGCATCAGTAGTTACCTGAGGCATGTCAACAGAGTATATAACTTCATCAAAGGTGATGGAATGCGGTTCAAATGGAAGAACCATTCCCTTTTTCTTACTCTGACCCTCACTATTGGACTGTTCTTCACTGTCTTTTGGTATCATAGCTTGCGGCTTGCCAAATGCTGCAGATAATCATACTAAAAATTCATTCTTTTCGCCTTAGGAAAAACTAAATGTAGAAACTCGAGAGATACTCACGGTTGAGATAAGCAAGTGCAAGACTGTAGCAGATGTTAAAGAGGATAGTGAATCCAATAAGTGCACCAATACCTATCCAGTACCAGTATGCATATGGAAAGAACCCTCGAGATCTTACAACTGCAACTCCAAGTGGCTCAATTCCATTTGATGCAATTTGTTTCCATTCTTTCCCATCAAATTCATTCACAAAAATTGAATTCGTAGAATACATCAATGGCGAAGTCCAGTAACCCCATATCCACCATTTTTTTACATTATCTACAACATTAGCAATAGACTATTAACACTAGCCGGTTTAAGCAAGTCAAAAGCTTCTATAGACATAAAAATCACCAAATATACCTCGCGAAAGAACGAATCCACCCAATGCAAATTGTAAAAGGAGCGCAAATGTTCCAAACGTATTAGCAACTCCCATGGTCCTTCCAACTGCCCCAATTAAGCGAAACAATCCTGATGCCATCAGGTTTACTAATATGAGTAGCAAGAATTGTTTGAGCAATCTGAAAAAAAACGGACTCCTGTTTAGTAATCACAGGAAAGAGGAAACTGATGAAGGTAAGCTGATCTTCATTCTGCATCATCTTTTTCTTCCCTTACCTTACAGGACTCGGATCAAATCCAATGACATAGTAAGTGAGGAACACCCATAGACCAACTTCAACAAATGTTATAGGGATTTTGAGCATCCATGAGGGAATTGCGTAAACCCATGAAGGGAAAAAGAGAAGGTCCCTTTGCTTGTAGAAGACAGGAAGTTTATAAATTGTCATTGCGATCTCAGACATTCCATTAAACATAATCATAACGACTGCAAAAAAGAGGGCACCGACATATATTCCTCCATCATCCATACTGTCACGAGGCATCTCAGTTCGGAAAAAGAGGGTCATTGTCACGAGCGCCACAATTGAAAGCTGAAAACATATCAAAACAAAGAGGCATTAGTACATGCAAGCAAATATAATGAGATAGAGATTTGAAAACACAGTCAATTTAATAGACTAAATTGCCACCTGAGTGAACTTGAAGATGTAAACGAATGAGTTCCTCTTCATTAGCAGGAGTTCTCTTTCAGTGCAGATCTTTAAGAGTTGTTTCTTGCCTATACCATACTTTTGAGTTGTCAAAGCAGCAGGGTGGCTTTTGCTCTTGTCATATGAAACTGCAAGCTCATTCCCAAGTTTCCTCCCAACATGGAATGATCGATATGCCTCAGCAAATTCTTTTGATGTGATATACCTATAAGTGTCATCCCTCCTCACCCAATATTGCTGCTGATCCTTCTTTGATGTCACCTGCAAAGAGCTTAAATTTGCACTATCAGAAGGGAAAATGGATCGCCGCTTCTCAACCTTATTAGTCGTAGGCCATCGTAAGACATACTTCTTGCAGGAAGTCAGCCACGCCTTTTCTATCAGGGCATTTGAAACCCATGGACTCGAAGAAGCCAAGGACATCCTCTCGGGGGCCCTGATAGACAATTTGCCCATCTGATAAAAGTATAATGTCATCAAACAAGTTGTAGGTCTCGGGTGCTGGCTGCAAGAGAGATATAATAGCAGTTCCGTTCATGATTTGCACAAATTGCCTTAGAGAGTTCACAATGGAGTAAGTTGTAGAACTATCCAATCCAGTTGAGATTTCATCCATGAAAAGTGCCTTTGACGGTCCAACGAGCATTTCACCTGTTGTCACTCGCTTCTTTTGTCCTCCTGAAATACCCCTTATCATTTCATCTCCCACCAAAGTATCGGCACAAATATCCAGCCCCAACAACTGCAGATGGAATACACAAATCACTTATTTATCAAATTTCTTCTGTTTTTTTTATTGTCAAAACTTTAGAGAAAATTACTGGACATAACTTTTGTTACCTTGAGAACATAATCTGTAACAACATTGGCTTCTTGTCCCTCTGTTGCTGCTGCCTATGTTGTCACAAAACAATTAAGGTTATACGCATTGGCGTCGGTATTGCTATTTCCTTAAATGCTAGTCTTTTACCTTCATAAAGATATCAATATCAGGATCTGGCTTGATTTTAGCTGCTTTCTCTCTTCTTGACAGTTCAGCCAACATATCTTCAAAAATTTCCAAGAAAAATCAGTCTATGTTAGTTAAATTTCAATACAAAATGCTATTTTATTGAAGAAGAGATTGGAAAAGAAAAATCAAATTTAAAAAATAAAAATGCTAACCATAACGAGAGCCAACTCCCTGGCATCTGGCAGAGAATTCTAAAGTTTCTCTCACAGTCATTTCTCCAATATGTAAATCATGCTGGCTAATATAAGCAGCAGTTCTTTGTGGCACAAATTCATTCGTTTCATGTCCATTATAAGTCACTTTCCCTGTAGCCTAATTTCCACAACCAAAAAATGTTCAGAAAATTAGAATTTTTTGTTTCGTTACACACGTTTGGTTTTGAGTTTAAGTTCTATGCACTAACGGTCTAAATGTAATAGCATTAATTGGTAGCCTAGTAAAATTAGTAACTGATCTTTACACTATCAGTATATATAACGTAAATGTAAATCCGTTTGATACATAAAGCTAATGGTCTTACCTTAAGGGTAGGGTCAAGCTTTCCAGCCAAAGCTAATAAAAGAGTAGTTTTGCCAGAACCAGGAGGTCCTAAAAGCAAAGTCATTCTACAAGGCTTAATGATACCACTCACGTCATTAAGAATAGTGAATTTCCTCTTTTGATTTGGTAGGATATGGAGAGAGTTCAACATTGTCTAATGAACCCCAAAAGAAGAAGAAAATGTTAGTTACAAACACCCTTTTGGTGAAAGAGAATTGAGACTTGAAATCAAGATTTTCTTTTAGATTTTTACCTCAAGAAAATTAGTCAAGAAGCTGGTAAATGTTGGCAAAGCTCTGCTTCCTATATATGCATCTGCCTCAATGTTTAGATGCTCATATCTTACTTCTATTGATGGAAAATCAATCCCAACTCTGTAAAAAGGAAAAAAAAAAAAAAAAAGCAATGTCAAACCACTTATAAATTAAGGGGGGAAAACAACTTGTCATGGATAACCAACGGCATAAATAGCAGAGTTAATATCCCAAAACCCCATTAAACTATCACGTATTTGCCAGTTTCCTACTTAAACCGCTATTCGAAATCTTAGTGAAACACTGAATTTCTTATCTCATGTCTGCTTTTCGTGAAAAAATACCAATTGAAGTGGAGGGTTTCTTCAAACAACAAGGGGCTGGGTCAACTATTCAATCAAATGATATTGAGCATGTTTCCCATCTCTTCTCGAGAAACAAGTGGGCTATTTCTTTGAAAAACTGTGTTCAATTTCATATGTGACAATTCCGCCAAGATCTCTTTGTTAGTTGGGGGAAGAATCGGACCGAATCGGATTTTATTAGGGGTCTCCAAAACCCCCTGAACTATATTATAACTATATTACCCCTCATATTTAAACCCCTTTGTTGCTTACATGGCAAAACATGTGTAATAACTCTCTTGAGAGCGCATAACAACTGAAAAGGCCATAGATAATGGCCAATTAGCCAAAAATCTTTCAACTTTATTTTTGCTAAAATATTCTCCTTATTTCCACCTTCTCATGAATAGAATTGTACTTAGAGTGAATGTCTATCTTTTACAGAGTTTGTTACTTTTCATTTCCTGTTATAAATAGAGGGGTCTTACCCCGTTGTAATTTATCCCAAAATTCAATAAGAATTACCTCTTTCTTTTCCTTGCAATATTATTCTTTTCTTTATTGTTTTATTTCACGTTATCAGCACGAGATCTACTGTCTCAAGAAGCTCTTTGAGAAGACTAAGGTATAGTTTTTCTGCTCTTTTAATAATGTCTGATATTATGAAACGAAAGTTCGTTGCCCTTGAAATTTCGGGCAATAACTATATGACATGGGTGTTGGATGCTAAATTTCATTTAGATGCAATGGGTCTTGGAGATGCCATTAAAGATAAAATAAAGCATATATCCAAGGTTGTGCTAATGAGCCTTGATTTTCTTGCGTCATCACCTTGATGAAGGGTTGAAAATAGAATATCTCACAGTCAAAGATCCACTTGTTTTGTGGAATGGCTTAAAGGAAGATATGACAACTTAAAGTCGGTCACTCTTCCACAAGCACGGTATGACCAGACTCATCTGAGGCTCCAAGACTTTAAGTTTGTTTCTGAATATAATTATGCGATGTTCATTACTTCTAAATTGAAACTCTGTGGAGATACTATCACTGCCTATGATATGCTTGAAAAAACGTTCACAACGTTTCATGCCTCCAATATGGTCTTGCAATAGCAGTACCGAGAGAAAGGTTTCAAGAAGTACTCTGAGTTGATTTCTCTTCTCCTTGTGGCTGAACGAAACAACGACTTGCTCATGAGAAATTACCAAAATCGACTCACTGGGTCTACACCATTGCCTGAAGTGAATGAGCTGTATTCCCATTATTCTTAGCGTGAAAAAGGTCGTGACCCTGTTCGTGGTTGTGGTCGTGACCAAGGAAGAAATTTTCCTGGTATTAATCACCCCCAAAGTAAAATAACACCCAAAAGTGAAAAGGGAAAGATGAGAAGCGAAAGGCAAATGGTTTCAGAAACTGAATGTTATCGTTGTGGTGGAAAAGGGCATTGGACAAATATTTGTCGTACACTAAGACATTTGGTTGAGCTTTATCAAGCATCTCTAGAGAATAAAGGCTCCGAAGCTAATTTTATCTGTGACACGAATTTGACATCACCCCCTTGGATGTGGCAGGCTTCTTTGAGCACCCAGATGGAAAAATAGACCACTTGATCGGTGATGGATCCGTGGTTAAAGATGTTGAGTAGTTTGATTTTTATTTTTGTTTGCCTATTCGTAGTAACTAGTGAATAAACACCGTGTAATCATTGTTCTTTACATCAGTAGTAGTCATTAATATCAATTAATATTATTTTATAAATTAATGTGAGTTCGTTTTGATTAAATATAGTTCTAGTATTCGTTTTAAACAATATTTCAACCTTTGTCAATGTCATAATTATTTACATACACATATATGTGGTGAGAATTCAAATGTGTCATATTGCTTTAGTATTTAATAATCTCAGTACTAATAAATTCTTACCAAGTGTTTCTAATATTACAGTGTATGTTAAATATAATGTGTCAAAAACACTTGTAACTATTCTGTATTGTTTTACGTACTTAGTGTATAATTGCCTTTTACATATTGTACTATTGTAATGAAAATTCATTGTAATTTTTTTTAGCAGTGCACATACATCAGGCAGACAATGTAATCTTAGAATCCATTTAGTACATGAAAGCATATCTTGATTTCACTGTTTAATGGTGCTAACAAGTGAAAAAGCAATAATAGCATGTGATAACCTTGTTAAAAGGATTTCTCATAGTGTTAATAACCAAACATGTATTCATTCATATAAATACATTTTCTTCTTCATATTTTTTTTTTTCAGAATTCCTCTTTTAGACTAATATTTATTCGTATATTTTCTTTTGTATGTCAAACCATGAGAAACAAATATAAATATCTCTCAAAGCGAACTTAGATCAAAATTCAATTATAAAAATATTTTCTTAGTTGATTCATGTATGACACATACAATATTCAAAGAGAAGAAATATTTCTCTCATTTGAATATGTGTAAGGCAGATGTTACAACAATTTCTGGTAGTAGTAATTTAATTGAAGGCTGTGGAAAAGCTACTATAACTCTGCCTTGGGGAACAGTAATTATCATAGATAATGCAATATTCTCCTCCAAGTCCAAAAGGAACTTGTTGAGTTTAAAAGATATCCGCCGAAATGGATATCATATTGAGACAATAGATGAGAATAATCTTGAATATCTCATCGTTACCAAAAATGTCTCTGGCCAGAAGAGGGTTATTGAGAAGTTCCCATCTTTATCTTGTGGCATGTATTGGATAAGAATTAGTGTAATTGAGGCACATTCTATCGTAAACCAAAAGATTACTGATTCCAATACTTTTGTACTTTAGCAAGATCGATTGTGACATCCTGGATCAATTATGATGAGACGAATTATAAAAAACTCAAATGGGCATCCATTAAAGAATTTAAACATTCTTCTAAATAATGAATTATCTTGCACTTCTTGTTATCAAGGCAAGCTGATTATTAGATTATCACCAACAAATGTTCAGATTGAGTCCCATGCGTTTTTGGAACGTATACAAAGAAACATTTGTGGACCTATTCACCCACCTAGTGGGTCGTTTAGATATTTTATGATCTTAATAGATGCATCTTCTAGATGGTCTCATACATGCCTATTATCATCTCGCAACCTCGTGTTTGCAAAATTAATGGCACAAAATAATCCGGTTACGAGCACAATTTTCCGATAATCCAATTAAGTCTATTCGTCTTGATAATACTGTTGAGTATTCATCCCAAACATTTAATTATTATTGCTTATCAATTGGGATAAAAGTGGAACATCCTGCAGCTCATGTTCACGATCACAATGGCCTTACAAAGTCTTTAATTAAACGCCTGCAATTGATAGCAAGACCGTTACTCATGAAAACGAGGTTGCCCATTTCTGTTTGGGGTCACGCCATTTTGCATGCAACAATGCTAGTTCGTCTCAGACCGATAAAATATTATAAATATTTCCCGTTGTAATTAGTTTTGGGTCATGAGCCTAATATATCCCATTTAAGAATTTTTGTACGAAGATAATGCAGCATGCATAGCCCAATTGAAGAGAGGATTCATAAAAGGAGATATGACAAAACACATTTTATCGAAGTTATTTTTCACACATGAGCTTCAAAAGAATGGTGATATCAGTGTGCAACAGGTTCCTTCACTAAAAAATTTTCTCACTAGGTTTTATTTTAGTTAAGATTTTAATGTGGCACATTATTTATTGAATAGACATTCAAGGTAAAGTGTTATGAATAGAATTGTACTTAGAGAGAATGTCTATCTTCTAGAGAGTTTGTTACTTTGTGGCTAAGTCATATCCCTCCTATAAATAAAGGGGTCTTACCCATTGCAATTCATCCCAAAATACAATAAGAATTGCTTCTCTCTTTCCTTGCAATATTATTCTTTTCCTTATTGTTTTATTTCACCTCTTTTTCTCATCTTTTCACCGTTTTTTTTTAACCTTCTTTAATTTTTCACCTTCTTCATTTTTTCAGTTTTTTTCTTCAGTCCTCTATATGGTTCCCTCTAAAATAAATTCTCCCTTTCTTGTTATCTTTGAAATAGAAATGATTTATTTTCTTTCTTGTTTTAGTCTTCTTTCATGTCTTACACATATTATTAAAATAAAAACCTTTTAAATCTTCTTCTTAAACCCAACACCTTGTAGAGTGATCGGTTTCTTATTTGTAAAATTTTATTTTGTATAATCTTGTTTATGTAGTATAAGATAATTTATAATAAATGAAACATTATATGCCTTCAATGATTTTTTTATTGTGTTGCAAAAGTGAATATAAATAAGGACTTATTCAATTGGAGTCTACCATAAAGCACAACCACAATTAAATCTAAAATTAACACATTACATTAGATACTATTTTGGTCAAAGCTTCTGGAATTAATCAGCTATTCGAGAGTAATACATCATGAGTACACTACATAAAAAACTTAGTACAAACGGTAAGTTAATATAGTTAAGTGGACGCACCTCTAAGAATTCAATATAGGGATTTAATATATAGTAAAATATAGTTTATGAGGTTTTTGGGAACACCAGATAATTTAAGTAGGCAACTCACAAAAAAATGATAGTTTAAGTGTTCTTTTAGCTTGAATTGAATAGCTACGTGTAGTACCACACAATACGTTTTTTAGATAATTAGGAACGTGTACTAGACACACCTCTAAGAATGCAACGAGGGGGTTTAATATGAAGGACAATATAGTTCGAGAGGATTTTGGAGCCACTAACTTAAGCTAGAAACTGACTAAAACGTGATAGCTTATGAGGGTTTTATATAGGGTATTAACTCTAAATATATACTATTATGTCTCAATTCTAAGCAAGTCGCATCATTATCCATGCAGCTCCATTTAAGCTCGTCTTAATTAAATATGATGTAAATAGTTTCTCTAGCACTACAAGTTTTCTATATTCTCTAATAGCGTATAAATCTATAACAAGTCCCGAAGACTCCTAACATACATTGAACCTAAAGTGAACATCCAAATATTAATATGTATCGCCTACACTGATCTTTTTTCGTGCGTGGAAGACAACACGCATATATATATAGGGGGAGAGAGATACATTCACTTTACCTGTCAATTCTTTGCCTGAGTTTCAACAAGAACTTCTCATTATCCTCATCGGCGATTTTCACAAGCCTTTCAAGCAAGTTCTTTCTTTCTTGAAAACCAAGATCATGTATATCAACTTCAGCAGCAGCACCTTGAGATCCAAGCAAAAGACCTTTTCTTAAACGATCAAATGTTGGAAGTTTTTCAAGAGCTGCCCATTTAAGAGCCTCTTCATCATTTTCATCTCTCGATGAACGACTAAAAATCTCCACACCATTGTTCCTCCATATAGAGTTAGTACTATTCACACTTAACCTTAAGCTCCCTCTCAAACTACTCCCTCTTAAATTTGCTGGCTCCATTTTGAACCAATAACACACACAATCAAAATGCAAGAAATTCTAGCTATTTTTTTTCTTTTTCTATACTGATGTTTAATTAGATCTCTTATGAAAAGTTATTGAGTTTTCTTCTTGTGTTCACTGCCTAAGCATACGTTAGAGTGTTAACTAAATTTTGAAAGCTGAGGAGCTATTATATAGCAGAAAGTATAGAAGAAGGCGGGATATTGAATCATCGTCATCATATCATATCATTATACTATATTAAAAGTGGGAATATCATTAATTCAAACTTAATTTACTAAAATCATCATTATCATATCGTTCATTCATTCAAATTCATCATCATATCATATCATATTATAAGCATGAAGATCAAAAGTTAAATGTGAAAGACCAAAATAACTTTATACTATTATTGGACTTATATACGCTTAAACGTTATTTTAATAATACCTTCAATACTAATAACAAAAGTTAGTATTGTAACATTAAATTTGACTTGGGGATTATCAAAAAATTTAGTAAGGTCCATGTATCTAAATTCTTCACTTTACAAAGTTAAGCTCTTTAACTTCAGTGTATAATAATTTTTGTGAGCTAACATTTACAGTTTTTAAAAAATCAAATAATTTTTTTGAGCTAACATTTAATATTCTCCTTTTTTTTTTCTTAGCCTAAATATTTAGATTGTTATAAGAAATGGTTTCTAAGCGCAATCTTTTTCTTATAAATACAATCATGATTCAAAGCGTTTTACCATCCATGTAGAATACAATATAATTTTTTTTCTACGTGCAACGCACATGCCCAACGACTAGTGATGTACTAAAAGTGGGAACATCCTTCATTCAAACTTAATTTACTGAAATATCCTTTTAAACATTAAAGATATTTTAAAATTTAAAGCTATGTGACCATTTTATCTTTGAGCCAAAAAAATGATTACTTTATTACTTTTACTCATCTGTTTACTAAGTTTGATTATCTTAGTTATTCAAACATGATTGTGTGTTTCTCTATCTTCCACGGATCATTACTTTATTCCATCAGTTTTGTAAGTTTAATTATCTTAAATTATTCAGCCTTAATTGCTTGTTTCTTTATCTACCATCAAGTTTTATGAGTCTCTCTTGCTCCCTGTAAATGAGTAGGTATATCAATATATTTCATTTGTTAGGATGAACAAAGTCATGCATTTTTTTGTCATTGGACGAAGTTTTCGTTGGATTTATAAATCTAGCATGATAATTAAACTATCTACTAGCAACGACAAAGCCCCATAATTTAACTCCAGGCATGAATATATTAGCTTTCTTTAGTTCACATGTCTTTTGAGATTTTAAGTTTAAATAATTTTATATCTTTCATATGTAATATTAGAAATAAAAATAATTTTCTTACAACACCCAAATAATATTTAAATGTCAAATGATGCTATAGGTGTATAACAATCATTTACTATAAAAATCAAAATATATTAGAACAAACAATGTTATTATATAAAGGTTTGATTGTATACAATATATAGCATATACGTGCAACACATGTATCCAAAAACTAATAGTAGATATTGGTTTAAGAAAAAATTATTTTTGCAAAAATGCTTTCTCTAGTTAGGCATTGTTGAATAGACAGATTAAAAAGTGCTGCATTAAAACCATCAGCGACTAATTATAGGAAATTTTAAGAACGTGCATATTTATATGGTCAGAGATGTCCCAATATTATTGGTCATTTTGGTTGTTATATCGTAGTCTATCAGCAATTAAGAACTATCAAATTTCTATTTTAGAGTCCATATGCTTAATATTTGACATTTGGAAATTGGAACTAAATAAACTATGTTACTCCTATATATTACAGTTTTGTGGCGGAGTTAAAATTTTTATTAAAGGAATAAAACAAAAAATATATAAAGAAGTTAAGAGATTCAACATATATATAACAGAATATTTGTAATTTTCTAAATTTTCACCCCTTAATTCAGTCTAAAAGTTTTTTTAGTCTACAATTAGTCCAAAAGTTCTTTTAAAAATATACAACAGTCCAAACAGACTATAAAGAGTGTATAATTAGTGGGTTCACCTCTTGTTGATATAGCATATCTCACGTGTCTTTTCTCCTATCTACTTATAGACTTTTAGGGGAGCTCACTGAATCGAAAACTCGAATCAAATCAAAAAGTAAATCAAAACGGAAATTGATGATATTATTTTTGTTTGATTTGATTTTGATTTTAAACAAAAATAATAGAAAAAATTAACCTACATTTTAAACAAAAATAATAGAAAAAATTAACCTACTATATAAAATATCTGAATTTTAAAAATTATAGTTATACACACGCACACACACACACACACACACACATATATATTTTTTGTTTTATTCCTTTAATAAAAATTTTAACTCCGCCACAAAACTGTAATATATAGGAGTAACATAGTTTATTTAGTTCCAATTTCCAAATGTCAAATATTAAGCATATGGACTCTAAAATAGAAATTTGATAGTTCTTAATTGCTGATAGACTACGATATAACAACCAAAATGACCAATANAGTGTAATCTCACAAGTGGGGTCTGGGGAAAGTAGGATGTATGCAGTCTTACCCGTACCCTGGAAGGACAGAGAGACTGTTCCAATAGACCCTTGGCTAAAGAAAGGATGGAAGAAGCACTTTGATAGAATATATGAGTCCACCAAACAATATAGAGACCAGGTCATATAACAGTTTTCACAGAATAAGCTAATGCAAAATAAGTAAATGACACAAGGGATTTTACGTGGACAAATCCTTGCTCAAGGGGATCAAAAAACTACGACCTACACTGGTAGGATTTTAACTTCACTATGAGCAACTTTTAGATTACAACTTATGCAACCTAAGAATTAAACTCTTAATCCCTCACTAACTTGCAATACAACTATTACAAGTCACTTTGCAATGCACCTATTACGAAGACTTCAACTCATGACTAACTCTAATCACGACACAAACACTAAGGTTTATGATTTACAAAGAATTCTTAATTAATGCTTCTAACTAAGCTAAGTAGAAATTACAATGAAGAACAATTACAAAGACAACGCAACTAAGGACATACAAAGACCTGTTGTAGGAACTGGTCCGTAGTAGTGTTGTACTTTATTCTTGATGCGCTTGAAAATTGAATCCTTCATTATCAGATCTTGGAGTGCTTGAATGAATTCTCAAATGTTCAATTGATGTTTTGTTGTAATGTTAATGTTAATACAACTTGGATGACATCACTTGAATGATGTAATTACTTGGTTGGTACAAGGTACTTCCCAATAGAAGTGACTGTTGCACTGTGCAGTACTGTTTGCGCGTACAGTGCAGGCAGTCACTTTCCAGTTGTGGAGAGTTGACTTCGTACTATTTCCAGGGGAACCCAAGGGGATCAGGTTCCCGAGTTAATTCTTTATCTTTTGAAGTCATAGCAACTCTCATTGGCTTGAGTCCGATGTTTGAGTTGTGTATCAGGTTCCTTATCTGGTTCTTTGACAATAGGTTTGTTAGATCATCAAAACATAAAGGTAAGGTACTATAAACCCATCAATTTCCCCCTTTTTGATGATGACAAACTTAAAAATTGACCAACCTATTCGGAGCAACAAAAATCAGATAAAGTAACAGGAACTTCACAAGTTCCACCTGACTTTGTGCTTCTCCCTTAATCAGTCCACTGTTTCATCTTAATTCCTTCAATTTATCAAGCAACAGGAACTTCAATTTATCTTCCCCCTTTTGGCATCATTAAAAACACACAAACAAGATATTTGCATAAAGAAGTCTAAATTAGTTAACTCATGCCACTTGTGTGCACACAAACATGATAGAAAAGAGAAGCAACAAAATAGAAACATTTGCAGCGAAAGAAGGAGAGTTTTCATTTAAACATAAACAAGTTTGGACTGTTTACACGGGAGCAGTACTTGTGAGTTCTATCCACAAACCAAAAAAGAAAAGCAAAAACAACCACCATAACATCATCAAAACACAGTCAAGAGATACACTGAAACACTGGTCACTAAAGGATTATCCTAGGGAACACTAGAGGAAGAGGGCTTGGAAGAGGCAGCAAGAGTGTTGAGAACGAAATGTATCCGAGCATTGGCGGACATTTTCTCAGCGAGCAGTTTCTCCCTCAGGTTCTCAACCTGTTGCCTGAGATCAACGTTCTCCTTAGTCAGACGAGCAACCTCTGCATTTGAAGAACTAGAAGACCCTGGTGCCTCTTGGGCCTGACCGAGCTGAGTCTCTAATATGGCATTCCTTGACTTTAACTTTCTGATATTGTCAGTAGCACTATTTTGAGCATTATAAGCTGGGAGATCGTTGAAGTGCTGCCTACCCCTCCACTTTTGTATATAGACTCACACTCCTCTAGTGTAGTCTTAGAGAAGGTATTCTTGGTCCCCATCTTAGGCTGTCTCAAAGTCACTTTAAATAATTTGAAGACACGCGTAAGGAGAAATCCATAGGGGAGACCATGGTTGCCATCCTTGAATTCTGCCACTTTTTGCATGTACTCAATCATTATAGCCGGCAGATTAACAGTTTTGAACCCATCTAGTGCTTCCATCACAAACAGATCATCCTTGGAGGTTATGGATCTCCTCTCAGCACGAGGAAGCAAAACCTTTTCACCAAATCAAAGAGCAGGTGGTATAGCGGAAGCAAGGCCTTCTTATGCACATGTTCCCCCTGATGTACAACTCTCTCCTTGACAATAGCATTCCTAAAGTTTGAGCCACATGCATCTCGAACATAGGACAAACCTTCAGCAGGAACTTTGAGTATCTCCCCTAGCAAAGCAGAATCCAGAACCATGTCTACACCATTCACCAGTGCGCAGATGTGATCAGATTCAACAGTAAAGAGGTCTGCATAGAAGCGTTGAACCTCTTCATCATATACTTTTGGCACATCCACCTTGAAAAGGTGTCCCCACTGTTTAAACTCAACCATCTCCAGCACTTGACGCATGCCTTCCATCTCAGAGATTTCAGGGTCAAAAGTACGACCCCACAACACTTTCTGATACCTCAACCTTTCTTTACCAGATATACTTCCACTTCTTGCCTTCTTCACAGAACTGGGTTCTTTAACATCCTCCAATTTCCTTTCCACAGACTTCCCACTGGACTTAACTTTTCCATTATACTTCACTTTCACATCCTTATCAGACACAGACTCTTTTACTACCACTTCCTTCAACTTGCCACTATCTTTCATTAACTTTTCACTGGGTGTTTCAACAACCTCCTTCGAAGGACTCTCAGCAGATTGCTTTTTTTTTTGAGACTTCTTGATCAAGGAACTTGGTTCCTCTAGGGCTTCCTCATCAACTTCCACAACAGGGATATTCTTGTCACAAACAACTGCACCCTCTTTCATTAGCCTTTTCTTCTTTTTCCTGTTACTTCTCTTACTCTTCTTGAGAGAAGACTCAAGAGCCTCATTTTTCTGCAACCTTGTTGTAGGTCGCTTAGGAAGGGGGCTCAAGAGTTGCTATTGGACTCCATACTTTAAAGAACGCACTCAGAGTAACGTCATCCTCATCTTCTTCATCACTGGACCTCATAACAAGAGCCACTACGTCTAAGGGCTCAACATTAAAGTGAGGAGAAGGAGAAGGGTTGACACTGACCTGGGAAGATGATTCCTGACCTGTTTCCTCATGAGAGGGGTTAGGTTCATCAAGAGGGTTCCCAGTAGTCTCTTCCGGTGCCGGCGGTTCAAAAGGCACCATTGTTCCTTCTTCTTCTAAGGGATGAATCTCTTCCTCCTTAGACTCAGGCATACCAGAACTCTCCTCACCAATAATCCCCTTAGCAGCAATAGCCAACATATTTTCTATGGCGTCCCTCTCTTGAGGATCCATAGGAGCAACAACAGAAGAGACAGGAGTACATGTAGACTGATTAGAGCTTTCCTTAGAAACCTTAGCACTTTCAGGACTGATCGATGAAGCTTTTTCTGCCAATGGAGACTCACTCTTTTCTTCTGGAATTGGAATATCATCTTTACTCTGTTCTTTGAGTGTCTCAGGCAACAATGGAGATATGATTTCATTCTTAGGGTTGTCTGAGTTTCAACACTTAGAGGAGGAGTAGAATTAGAGGGAGTAGAGAGAGGGGTGGAAGGTGAAACTGGTTTAGGTTTTTTTATTGGAACAATGGTGAATGAAGGGATGACTGGTGGGGTTTCTACAGGAGAAGATTCGAGGGTTTTCTCTTTAGTGGTAGGAGGGATTGCTTGATCCTCAGCCATCGTAGAAGATTATTTTTTTTTGAAGGTTTTGGAGAGACTAAGAAAAACAGAGATGGTGGTTCAAGTTTTGGGAGCGAGAGGGTTATAATGAGGTGAATGGCAATTATGAAGGGAAGAGAAACGGGTTCTGAAATGGCGGCAGATGTGTGGGAAGATGCAATGTTTCAGAGGGAAGTGAAAGGATTTGAACGAAAAGACATGACATACAGGGTCTGCAAAGGTCGATGATGTGGCATTATTGTTTTCGTTTATTTTGAGATATGTATGAGAAAAGCAAAAGACTACTAACTTGTGGCACCAGAACCAGGTTCCTGATCAGTCTTTCAAAAAATGCTCAACCTTATTTTACCACTCATGCATTGCCTCAACAACTTCTATAATCATCATGCGGGTCTACCTGTAACAGTATAGAAGTGAGTTAGACTTGACAGGAAAACACTTTAGCTAATTTTTACTTGTATGTGATTTTCATAACCATATGGCAGGAATCATGTTCTCAATTAGGCTTTATTAGCCCCAGTGCCAGCCTGTTTCTCTCAAAGTGTTCTCTACTTAGAGCTTTGGTGAAGATGTCTGCAATTTGATCTTCTGTGCTATAAAATTCATGCATATAAGCCATTTTTCTACATTGTCTCTGAGAAAATGATGTCTCACATCAATGTGCTTGGTTCTCTTGTGCTGGACTAAATTTTTTGCCATGTTGAGTGCACTTGTGTTATCACACAATAGAGGTACACAATTAGTGTACACTCCAAAGTCTTCCAGCTTCTGCTTGATCCACAGAAGCTTAGCACAGCAGGAGGCTGCTGCAACATATTCTGCTTTAATTTTTGAAAGAGCTACTGAATTTTGCTTTCTTGTGCTCCATGAGATAAGACATGACCCCAAGAAGTGAGCCATTTCAGATGTGCTTTTCATGTCTGATGAGTGGTGATGTTACCACTCATTTTGGCCTCTTTTCATTAGACTTTGTATTTTTCAATGATAATTTGAGGTTGTTATTAGTGTATAATTGCGTAATTTTCAGGGAAGTGATTCCATGAAGTGGTTGGTGTTGAATTGGAATGAAAGTTGAATAAAAGGGGGTGAAAATTGCACAAAATGCTTCAGTGATTCTGCACCTGCGGATTTTAGGCCGCAGGTGTGACCTCGCACCTGCGAAGATATGAACACACCTACGAAGACCAGCCCAGCAACACAGAAGTTGCACATGCGAAGTATATTTCGCACCTATGATCCCGTAGGTGCGACCAATTGTCCTCCCCTACGGAAAATGACAAGTTCTTCAAAAGCTCGCACCTACAAGCAGACTTCTGCTCCTGCGGAGTCGCACCTGCGAGGATTTTTCCGCAGGTGCGATTATCGATCATCGGATCTGGACAAGAATGTAAAATCACATTTTCCCATCCCCACTCTCATATACTCGACCTAGCAGTCATTTTTGGATATCTTTTGGCTTTGTAAATATATTTTTCAGTAGAGAAGAAGAGAGAAAACATTTGTGAAGCTAGGGTTTGCACACACACTTGGGATTTGAAGATTTCACTCTTGTGGTTAAGGTTTTCTTACCCATTTATGTTTGTTCCCTCGTTTCCTTGCTTTGTATTGTATATTTAAGTGTGTAGTATTTATTTCCAACACTTGAAGTTTGTTTATGGAAATTTACATATTTAAAGTGTGGATTAAATACCTTGTTGTGATTATGTATTGAATGATTTTATTATATTTATGAAATGAGTTATTGTTTCTTTAATTATTCTTGTTCTTTAATGTTTCCAAAGGGATTAGCTAACCCTAGGACACACCCATTAACTCCAAATTAATTTTGGAAAATATAATTTGGGGTTGGGAAAGATTAATTAACAAGAACTTGAGGCTTTAACCCTCATTTTATAGATTCTACCTAGGGATAGGATTGAACTACTTGTAGCCATATTCGGGTGTGCTTAATCTCTTAATTGGGTTAGGAATAATTCAATTAGGAAGTCTTGTTAGTCTTTGGAAAAAGTTAATTAAGAATTATTATTCGTGGCTAATTAACATAAACTCGCTCATATTTGTGAAATCGTGAAATACATTGGATCGTTACTTGAGTGTAATTCCCGAAGCATCCATTCTTGTTGCCATTGATCATTTTACTTGCTTTCTAGGTTAGTTTATATTTTCGCATTTAGTTATAAACAACTTTCAAAACCAAAATCTTATTTGTTTGGCATTGCGCGATAAGTGATAATTCTCTTGCATTCCTAACCGCCTCCATATTGTTCTTTGTGGGATTCGACCCCAACCTTGTTGGGTTACTATATTTGACATCGATCGCTTACACTATTTTAAGGTGTAATTTGAGCGTATCACTGTCCACAAGATAACCTGCATAATCAGCATCAGCATACCTAATAAGATTAAAATTGTCACCTGAAGGGTAGTACAGAACCAGGTCTTGTGTTCCCTTAAGATATATCAGGATTCTTTTGGCAGCCTTCAGATGAGATTCCTTGGGGTTTGACTGAAACCTTGCACATAGTCCCACACTGAATACAATATATGGCCTGCTTGCAGTAGGATAGATGAGAGATCCAATGATGCCTCTATACATGTTTTGATTCACATGAGACCCAGATTCATCTATATCTAGTCGAGTAGCAGTGGCAATGGGAGTGTCAATCACTTTTAATGATTCCATGTCAAACCTCTTCAGAAGCTCCTTGATATATTTCTGCTGACTAATAAATGTTCCCTTTATGGACTGCTTCACTTGAAGACCCAAGAAGAAATTCAACTCACCCATCATGCTCATCTCAAACTCACTACCCATGAGTTTTGCAAATTCCTCACATAGTGAATCAGTTGTTGCCCCAAAAATGATATCATCAACATATACCTGAACAATGAGCAGGTTCCTCCCTCGTTTCTTCATAAACAAAGTGTTGTCAATTTTTCCTCTTGCAAAACCATTTTCTAAAAGAAAATTTGACAACCTTTCATACCAAGCTCGAGGAGCCTGCTTCAACCCATACAGTGCCTTGTCCAATTTGAACACATATTCAGGATCTTCATGGCATTCAAATCTAGGAGGTTGCTTTACATAGACTTCTTCCTTGAGGAAACCATTCAGAAATGAACTTTTGACATCCATCTGAAACAAAGTGAATTCCATATGCGATGCAAAGGCAATGAGAATTCTGATAGCTTCCATACGAGCAACCAGAGCAAAAGTCTCATCATAATCAATTTCTTTCTCCCGATTGTAGCCTTGGACCACTAGCCTTGCCTTGTTCCTTGTAGTGTTCCCATGTTCATCAAGCTTGTTCCCGAATACCCACTCGTTCCCTATGATGGTTCGATCTGAGGGCTTAGGTACCATGTACCATACTTTATTTCTTTCGAACTGATGCAACTCATCTTGCATGGCTGTAATCCAGTCTGCGTCTTTCAACACTTACTTAATATTTTTGGGCTCTATTTGGGAGAGAAATGATGAGAAGGCAAGTGAATTCCTGGCTTTTGATCGTGTTTGGACTCCTGAATCCAGAGGAGTGATTATATTGTCGAGAGGATGGGAGATTTTGTGTTTTCAATTGGGCACTTGAATTTCATTTGTAGAGGAGCTGGGCAAGCCTGACTGATTCTCTTGTATCCTTTTATATGCTACCCGTGGAGTGCTTTGAACTGCATCAACCACTCTTTCTTCAGTTTCAGTGGTTGTGATTGTAGTACCTGGTTCCTCTCCAAATGATGAGGAGGTGATTGCATTGTCTTCACCTATCTCCTTCACTTGACTCATTATGTCTGCCTTTCCATTTTCCATATTAATGACCTCTCGTGGAACCAGCAGAGGCTGTACATCTTGATCATCCTTCTTCCTCTTCTAACATGAGAGATAGGACTCGTCAAAAATTACATGAACACTCTCCTCAACACATTGATTCCTCTTATTGTATACCTTGTAGGTTGTACTTTGAGAAGAGTACCCCAAAAAAATTCCTTCATCACTCTTGGCATCAAATTTTCCAAGCCGATCCTTTCCATTGTTGAGGACATAACATTTGCACCCAAATGTTCTTAAATGAGTCAGCTTGGGCTTCCTTCCATTCAGCAACTCATAGGGAGTTTTGTTCAAGAGAGACCTGATCATGCACCTGTTCACCAAGTAGCAAGCAGTGTTAATAGCTTCTGCCCAGAAGTTCTTAGCAATCCCACTATCAATCAACATTGTCCTTGCCATATCTTCAAGAGCTCGGTTCTTCCTTTCCACAACTCCATTTTGTTGTGGAGTTCTTGGGGATGAGAATTTGTGGGTAATGCCATTTTCCTTGCAGAATTCATCAAACTTAGCATTGTCGAATTCTGTTCCATGATCTGATCTAATGCATGCCACTTTTAATTCCATTTTTAATTGAATCTTCTTCACAAAGGCTACAAAAACTTCAAGTGTCTCATCTTTGGTTCTGAGGAACAGAGTCCAAGTGAATCTGGAGTAGTCATCTACTATCACAAAGATGTATCTTTTTCCTCCCATACTTGGCACTCTCATAGGGCCACATAGATCCATATGAAGGAGATCAAGTGGTTTTGAGGTGCTGACATGCTTCTTGGGATTGAATGAAGACTTTACATGTTTTTCTCTAGCCCAGGAATCACACACTTTGTGCTCTTTGAACTTTGACTTGGGCAGACCACGAACCAGGTCCTTCTGGACCAGCTTATTCAGTAAAGAGAAGCTTGCATGCCCTAGACTTCTGTGCCACAGTTAAGTGTCATCATCAACTACTTTCAAGCAGCTCAGATCACCACTTTGTAAGGACTCGAAATCAGCAACGTAGATATTCTTGTATCTTTTGGCCACAAGTACCACTTCACCAGTTACGAGATTTGTAACTGTGCGTATATTTGACAAGAACTCCACTTTGTTTCCTTTATCACATATTTGAGAAACACTCAAAGAGACTGTACTTAAGACCATTGACATAGTACACGTTCTCAATTGAGTGAGAGAGTGATTTTCTAATTTTTCCAACACCAAGAATATACCCTTTTTCCTATTTTCAAAGGATACACTCCCTCCTTGCAGGGATTTTGGTGAAAAAAAGTCCATGGTATTCCCAGTCATGTGCTTTGAGTATCCGCTAACCATGTACCATTGTTCACTTCTTCCTTTCACTGTTCCCTGCACAAAGAAATCAAGGGTTAGATTTAGGAACCCAAACAAGTTTGGGTCCCTTGTAATAAGGAAAGGGATGAATAAGTGTTCTTCTAGTCCATACAGGTAATATACGCTTTTTATGAGTGGCACTAGGTCCTCTTTTAGTAGTTATTCTTTTGGCAAAACCTTGTTTTTCTGAAGAGACTGAACCCTGGCTTTGCAATTTTCTTTAAAATTCCCATTATTCCCACAGTGGGTACACAACCAATTATCAAGTACAATAACATACTTGTTGTGAGGGTTATAAGGAGTCATCTCCTTTTGAAACCCTAATCCCTATTTGTTTCCACTATTATTAACATACATTGCAGTAACAGCATCAGAGGACCAGCTCCACTTAAGAGACTTTTCTAAATCACTTATCACTCTTTCTAAACCTGCCTGAAGTTGTCTATTTTTCTCAAGTTCAGAACATAAGCTAGTTTTCACCATATTCAACTCATTTACAAGCTTAATGTGTGCCTCACTTGCAACTTCTTTCCCTTTTTCAAGATTTCCATGCCTACATTCAACCTTAAGTTACTCTATTGATTCCTTTAAATCTACAATCACCGCTAAGAGGTCATCTCTTTCTTGCTCAGTGTCGCGCCCCCTCTTTCCTCATGGAGATCGGGTTTATGACATTCGGTTGAGACAACTCTTTCCTTTTGGGAAAGGGGTTTGTGTTTTTGACAGTCGCCACCTAACAATTTTTAAAGGTGCGTTAGGACACCAAAGGGGTTCATTTACAACTACGTTGTTAACCAGAGATAGGGATTATCCTAAGGGGAAGGTGTTAGGCACCCCTCAGGATCCACAAGTGTGGTTTTCGGCCAAACAACTTTTGTGAATTTGTACAATTAGCAAATAAACTTAAGTCTTAAGCATGCAAATGTTTGAAAATAGTAAATAAGGTTATATTTTGAAAGAATTACGATCTAAGCATATAAAGGGTATCTTAGGTTTATAATAATATGGATCACATTAATGAAATACCCCGTAATCACTCCTCGAAGAGGGGCTACACGTGGTATTAGCGCACCGATCATCATATCCATATTCTACCCTTTCCCAACCCGTGAAAGTAACTAAATCGAGTGTTGGTATCGACCTCTATTACATGTTGTTACCCGTCCCTTCCTATCAGTACCGGAGGAAATTAGGACTCATATCCTAAAGGGAAGTGCTAGGCAGACCCTCAGGTTTTAAAGGTAAAATTTCTAGGGCAACAGATAACAAAACAGGTAGGACTGCACATAAGGGAAGAACATGGAAAGCAATTAAGGGGCTCAAGTATACCTCCACACATAGTACACATAAATAACATGACTCATACACAATTAAGGTCTTTTGATTCAGATCCTTAAATATGGTATCTAAATGATAGTAACAAAGAGGAAAATTTCCAATTTTAGCAATTTAATCACCTAAGGCTTGCCTAGGCGAGGGACAGTGTATACTAATTATCTGAATTGTTAGAGGGACAGTTGCAAATTATTACCTACACATGTTGTTCTAGGTTGTTCAAAACACAAAATTATTGCCAGTTGTTTTAGAGAAACTGAGTGAAGTGATTTATACCTTTTACATGCACCAGTAGTTAGACTAGGTTTTGTTAAGCGAGTATGAATGAAATCCCAAAATATGGTATCTAATGCACATGTAGGGATGCAGAATGATGCATTATGCACGATTACAGAATTTCTAAATGCTCACAGCATTATGCACGATTACAGAATATGCAAGAATACAGTTTGTTAGTGTTATCCTAGGGACATGATTTCTAAGTGCGTATAGCAATATGAAACATGATTGCAGAAGATACCAATTATTAACATTATTTACCCTATCACAGAATTTTCTAAGTGATGAATGACAGTACTGAAACAAGATGTTGAAACAATGTTCATAAAGCCTAAATAGCATGATTTTTAATACATGATATGCTTTGCACATGTTGATCCTAAACATGATTTCTATTGCACAAATAAGGAATGTAAACCTAATAGCGTGGTTTCCACCCTTTAATATTTATAACACGCATAACTACCATTTTTCCTTTTCACTATCCATCCCCAATAGTTGTTTACAAATAATTATTAAATTACAGAAGTGAATAAGAAAATAAGAAGTTACACTATAGGGAGCCTACTGATAGGCCCAAGGTCTCCAGAAGTTCTCAGTGCCAACAATGTTTCACAGCCTTTCATATAATCTGGCTGTGTCAGAGTTCCCTAAGGACCTCAAGGGATCCCGGGCAGTGCTCACACCCAGAGTCATAACCAAATTTGAGTTAGTGCAGTATGGAAGGGCCAACCTTAGTGTGTTAGAGTTCACAGGGAGCTCATAGTGTCCCAAAGCAGTCACACACTAAAGGGGCAGAACCTAGACTTCTAAGAGTATGTGAGAGTGCTTGATATAGTTTAGAAAAGAGTTGAATTGAAAAACAGTTTGAAAATGGTTTTGTAGAGTGTCATAAGAGTTTGCTTTAGTGAAAACCAGTTTGAAAGAAGGTGAGTAAGACAATCTCAGAATTAGAATAGCACACATAAACACAAACAGGGGAAAGGGGAATTGGGGACAAGTTGTTCGCATGTGAAAGAACATTTTGCACACTGGTAGACATCAGAGAAAGTATTACAGGACTTAACAGTCACATCACATTCTATCACAAAATGTTCATGTCAGGAGCTTAACATCATTAGATTGAGGGATGCCAAACGGGTTCACACATTAAGTTTAGGGAAGGGGTTCAGGATTACTTAGTAGCTGGGAGGATCATAAATATATGCTGACAATGTACTAGGGTTAGGGAGTAAGGTAGAATTGTACCAAACAAATAGGAGGAGCAGTAGACATACTGAAATAAGGGGAAGGGAAATCACATAGACAGAATAGATATGCTAGTTACAGGGTAAACAGTAGAACCACAAGTAGAAGCACAAAAAGAATAAGAGAAAGTGCAATACGAACATAAACATGTTGTTTTGGATGCTGTAAATCAAATAGAAGACATACCAGTCAAGATTGAGAGAATAGAACAGTAGTGTGCAGAGAAGTAGAGCAATAGGACAGTAGTGTGCAGAGAAAGAGAGCAGTAGAGCAAGTAGAGCAGTAGAGCAGTAATAAGTTACTCAGTCTTGGCTTTCATCCGACTGAGTAGCCAGTAGTCAATAAGAGAGAGTGTGTAGGAAAGTAAGAGAGAGAGCAATGAGTATGCTTGTGGCTCTATGTGTGTTCGTGTCTTATGCTAATGAGAGAGTAGAGTATATATAGTTTTGAAAATAGGCAGAGAATATGGTAACAAGTACTAGTTTAGCATAATAGTAGAAGTAATTACAATTATAATCCAATCAATACAAGTATCCCCTTTAATCAAGGAGTCATAGTCCAAACGGATAACAAACGTGATAAACAAGGAAGGGAATCAATTGAAAATTGATTTTACCATATAAAGAGTAGTAAGGAACAGAGCATGCAATTAGGACTAAATAGAGAACAGTCCAATTAAGGAATGTGTATAAAAATTAATTTGACAATAGGTTTATTATCATAAATAAGGCAGAATATAGTTTAATTCTGGAAATTAGTAAGAGATCCCTCGAATGAGGTTCCAATCACAGGAATCAGTATCAATTAAGGAAAATATCACACAAATAAGGAAATACTCGAAGTCAGGAAATCAGTATTACTCAAAGTAAAATATCACAATTTTAGAAAAATACTCGAAAATCAGTAAAGAGTATGATGTGAAAAATCAATAAAGCACTAAACATACTTATTCAGAGATTCAAAATGCTAAAACAGTATCGATTTGAATGGAATATCATATACTAAACAAAAATCAAAAACCCTAATCATGAAATTAAGGATTCATCCCAAAAATAGCAGGTAATTAAACGAACCAGTTAGACAAGCATGGTTCAGGCATACGCGACAAACAATCAGAAACCCTAACAGTGATTATGTAATGACCCGATCGGTCGTTTAGAGTTCTAGCACGTCGTTCAACGGTTAGAAGTCGTCAGCAGCTTCATTTTAGGTATTATGAACCGTGGGCGTGGTCGGAATTGAATTCCAGGAAGTTTAGAATTGATTTGGAAAGGAAAT
This sequence comes from Nicotiana knightiana, assembly GCA_005239525.1. Lineage (NCBI taxonomy): Eukaryota > Viridiplantae > Streptophyta > Magnoliopsida > Solanales > Solanaceae > Nicotiana > Nicotiana knightiana. Next base: position 44,701 of record ML379305.1, read on the forward strand.
TCTCATTTCAGAAGCCTTAAGTTGGAAAAATCAACTAAGATTGGAATTTTGAATAAACGATCTCTGAATCAGGATTTAAAGGTTCCAGCAGGTTCGTATGATGATTTTGTACTTGGGTGTATGTCCGGATCAGGTTTTGGATAATCCGGGAGCATTTAGGCGTATATTGTGGAAGTTGCATTTTAGAAGAATTTCATGAATTTGGGCTTGAAATGCATATCAGTGAGGTTGATGTCCGTTTGGGATTCCGAGTCTGGAAATAGATCTGTATGGTGATTCTGGAGTTGGGATCGCGATCGGAAGTGAATTCGGATGTCCGGAGGTCATTTTGAAGTCATTTGGCTAAAGATAGAAATTTGAAGGTTTTTGGGAAATCCGGCCGAAAGTGGAAGTTTTAATATCGAGGTCGGAATGCAATTCTGGAAGTTCGAGCAGGTCCGTAATGTTGAATACGACTTATGCGCAAAATTTGAGGTCAATCAGAGGTGTTTTGGTTGGTTTCGGCATAGTTGGCGAAATTTGGAAGTTTCAAAGTTCATAGGCTTGAATTCGATGTGATTTTGGTATTGTTGCATTGTTTTTGGTGTTTCGAAGGCTCGACCAAGTTTGAATGATGTTATGGGATATGTTGGTATGTTTGGTTGAGGTCCCGAGAGCCTCGCGTGTGTTTCGGGTGGTTAACGGACCAACTCTTGGCTTGAAAACTGGGCAGATTTCTGCTGGTGTGAGGTTTTGATTTCCTTCTACGCGATCACGGGAGGATGTTTGCGATCGCGTAGAGTAAAATAGTGGGGCAGGCATTTTTTTCTATGCGATCGCGTGGTTAGGATTGCGATCGCATAGGTTGTTCAGGATAGGCAGTGCGATCGCGTGGGTATTTCTGCGATCGCGTAGAGTATTTTGAGGCGCGTGTTTGAGGTGTAGAATTTTTCTATGCGATCGTGTGTATCGGTCTGCGATCGCATTGGTTGGTTAGTCTGTGCATCGCGATCGCGTGCGAAGGTTCGTGATCGCAGTGAAGAAAATTTAATGCCTGGGAAGAATGTTTTAAAACGGGTTTGAACCATTTCTCTCTCATTTTTCTTTTGGTTGAGACGATTTTTGGAGAGCTTTCAAGGGGGATTTCACCAAGCATCAAGAGGTAAGTTTCTACTTGGTTCTAAGGTAAAATACAAGATATTGCATGGATTTTTGAGTCAACACACGAGTATGATTCGCGACCGTGGGGAGCTTTATATCGAGTCAGCACACGAGTCGCATGTATGATTCGCGATCGTGGGGAGCTTTATATTTAGTATATCGAGTCAGCACAGGAGTCGCAGGTATGATTCACGATCGTGGGGAGCTTTATATCGAGTCAGCACACGAGTCGCAGGTATGATTCGCGATCGTGGGGAGATTTATATTTTGTATATTGATTCAGCACACGAGTCGCAGGTATGATTCGCGATCGTGGGTAGCTTTACGACCATTCAGTGTTATATACTACCTTATGAATCTGGCCGGTTGTCTTAGTCCTATTTACGTATAACTAATTGTTACTGTTTCATAGATATTGACTTGGCAGCAATTGAGGAAAAGAAAGTGGGAACCGTTATTTACTTTGACATTTGAGGAAAAGGGGAAGGAAATTGTTATTCACTTATTTTCATAAATAACTCGGATTTCAGTGCCTTGTATTCACATTGTTGCTTGTCTGCCTTCATATGCCTACCGCTTTCATTATATGCTGTCATTATTACTGTTGGACCCTAGTAAGTGTCTAAATTGACCTCTCGTCACTAACTCTCTTAGGTTAGGCGGGCGGGCGGGCGACTTACTGAGTACACGTTGTTTTTGTACTCATGCTACACTTGTTGTGCATCCTATTGCACAGGTACTTTTATAGCTAAGGTGGAGGATTCGGAGACTCAGGCGAGCTGTATCTTCTGGAGGCGATCCGCAGCTGATAGAGTCACCTTCATACTGTACCTATTTCATTATAAATTTCCTTGTCCAGTTGTATTCCGGACAGGCTTTGTAATATTTGTAAAATTCTTAGAAGTTTTTCATGTACTTGTGACACCGGGTTCTGGGGATGTGTTGGGATTTATTTCATTAAACTGAATTGATTTGCTGTCGTATTTAAGTTTACTAAAAGTTATTTATTGATTATGAAATGCAAGAAAAAGGTAACGATTTCGGAAATATTAAAACGGGAGAGTTATTTCAGTTAAGTAATGATTTGGCTTGCCTGACATTGATGTTCGGCGCCATCGCGACCTTAGGGATTTTGGGTAGTGACAACATGGTATCAAAGCACTAGGTTTCCGTAGGTCTCATGTGTCATGAGCAAGTCTAGTAGAGTCTTGCAGATCGGTACGGAGACGTCTGTACTTATGTTCGAGAGTCTACAGGGCTATTAGGAATACTTCCCTTCTTGATTCTTCATCGTGCAAGTTGATTCCTTTGAGGCTTAGGTCTATGTTCATTCCTACTCAATCTTACGCGTCGCGAAGCGCTTGCTATGGATCAGGAATTTGAGCAATGGAAATGGTGCTACGAATGTTATTCGAGATGCTTCCAGGTATAAATGGTCGTGGTTGTTGTTATGGCCCTGTGAAAGGGTAATATGTTGTTTCAGCTCAGTAGCTGTGTTTTTGGGAGCCTTAAGGCCGTGCTCGGGTAGTGATGATGGTTGTAATTGATTATCGCGCGATGTCGATATGATGATAGAACGTTTGCCCGTATGTTGGGGAAAATGAATGGTTTGAAGGGAGGTCTTCTCAGAGTCTGATTTCGAGATTTCAGTGCTTTTGTTCCGATAGAGGGAAGGCATTTGGAGTGTGAATGGATCAGTTGGGTAATAAGGTAGTAAGACTGGGTGTCTTCAAGCGAGATGGGATATGCACCTATGACGTGTAGTCGTCGTCGTTGATCGAATGGAATGTGTTAGACTTGTTGGTGCAATGGTTTCTTCGGTTGGGTGGGGTCAGAGTATTGAGAGGAAGTATCGAAGAGTGCGATTGGAAAAGAATGATCCTGGAATGAGGCTAGGCGATGGTTCCAGTTCTAGTAGGCCAGGTGTAAGAAGCGGAAGTCGAGCAGTCGTAAAGTGGGGGAGCGGCAGCACAACTTGTAATTTTGAGATATTGTCACACATTTAATGGATGGCCATGAGGAGCAGACGGGATAGTAAGTTGGTAAATGAAGCAGGGCGTAGGATGGGGTATTGAAGTCGCAGAGAGCGTGCATTTCAGCATCGTTGAGAGGTGCCAGCGGGTGATTTCTACAGGTGGGTTGTCTTCTGGGAATAGGTTAGCAATGGCGGGGTTGGCAGGTTCTGTGAGGGGTCCTAGTGGCTAGTCGGTAGGAGTTGGAATGTGTGAATGATGCTAGAGAATTCGAGTAGTTAGGGAGTGCTAGCAAGAGAGTTTGGAAGATTTGGACGGATTGGCTGCGCAAGATCGTGTTATCAAAGGAGGAAGGATCTCAGCGGGGTCTAGAGTGGTGCAAGGAGTAGCTTCGGGCTAAGTGGGGGAGTCCCACCATCTGCAATTGGGTTGTAGGATTGTCTTTGCATGGGGTTGAGGATTTTCGGTGTGTAGGCAAGTTATTTCAGCTAAGGAAAAAGGAGTAAAATGGTAATTGTGCGTGGGATTTGATGAATATGTACAAAAGTTGGTCCTGTCAGGTTAGGGTTGGGATTTGGAAGATTCAAATTTTGCTTAAGGCATGGGCGAGTTGTAAGGGTAGTGACTCAGTCGCGTGTTTCATTGAAAAAGGTGTTCCTGTGCTAGGAGAGCCTTGGGGATTGATTGTATTCGGGGCCAGTCAGAGTGGGTGACTCTCAATAGCGGTCCTAGTGAGTTCAAAAGTTAAGAATGCAACAATTAAGGATTTCAGGCAGCAATATGATCGAGAATCGAGCTTTTGCAGAGTAATCTCTGAGAAAAGTGAGGACGGTAGGAATGTTCCATGATACGTTTCAGCATGCACGATAATATTAGAGGAGTGAGAGAAATAGACTCCGGGTTGAAGAAAAGATTGTCAGAAGGGTATGAGACAGGTTGCGGGATTTGGGCAGCATGGTCTCGTGAATCAAGGTCACTCAGGATGAGTGAGGGTTGAGTTTGCTATGGGTTGAAGGAAGTTGTTATTGTTCCTGAGGCAATTAATGATGATTAAAAGAAGATAGAATGATTAGCCATGGTTGGAATGGCACATTTGCGGCAGTGATCGGTTCCTTTGATGTGATTTAGTTATGCATGTGGTTTGTGCCGGTGTGTTCAGGGCTTGTCAGCCGTCGTAATGGATTTCATGAGGGAGAATTTGAGTGCTATGGCCTGTCTGGTATAGGCGGATCCCGAAAGGGTTATGGCGGTATAGAATGCCGCTTAAGACTTGCATGATTTGGGTGATAATGGGAATTCACTCGTGTGTTGAGATGGTACTCTTGAATTGAGTTAAGTAAAAAGTTTCTATATGATGAAGTGTTCACCCTATTGGTGGTTCAAAAGTTATGATGGAATTCTTGCGCTACCTCATGTGGGTATGTTAAGTGCGAGAAGAAGTACGTAACTGGGAGTAAGAATCAAGATTTAGGTTCGATGTTTATAAGGATGTCATGAGATCGGAAGAGCAAGACAAAGTGATTTGGAAGTTAAGAGTAAGATGGTGTTATCTTCAGTGTCACCTGAGATTGATATTCGGTGAAAGAGGCTTTGTACCCTAGTCATGGGTTCTTGATGTGTTTTGCGGCCTTAGTGCGGCCGGTGTTATAGATGTGCAGACTTGTTGCCTTGTGTGGAAGGTCGTGGAAGCATGACCGCGAAAATATTGTATAAGTGTGACATGTAATCACTTGATGAATTTCAGATTTGGACTGAGTATAAAGAAGTGCAATATTGCTTAAATTGAGAATTTATGCCTGGAGGGCGTTCGGTTCAGTTGATTATGGATTTTGGGGTGTTAGTCCCGGTGATGACGATTGTTCTCGTGTATTATAAGAAAAGGTAGGGTTAATGTGGACCCAGGTAAAAGCTAATAGCTAAGTTTGGTGCGAGCAAGGTGGCTCGATGTTTGTGGATGGATTTATATATGATTATGGGCTTCGTCTGAGCCAGGCATGTTCCTTTCAGTAGAGCATCATTTCATGGAAAGATATTAGAACAACGTGTGTGTTCCGTCTTCGTCGAATTCATGTGTTATTGTGATTGTGCCGTGTGAGTTGTGAAATGGCTTTGCTAATTTTTTATGTGTTGAGGTCCCACGTAGCGGGGATGTTATATGAGCAGGATAGCTCTTGAGATCCAGAGTATATGTATATATATCGCACCTCAGTTGTGCTTGAGTTTTGTAGCCTATGGCTTTATCAGTCTCCCCAGGATGGTATTATGCACTTAGCGTGCTTGAGATCGATATTCAGTAATTGTAATAGTGAGCAAATCAGCTCCGTATATATATATTTCCTTACGTGAGTTTTATGTTATTCGGATTGGGTGGCATGCCGCCACGGTGATGTTATTTGGGATCGGGTGGCACGCCGCCACGGGTATGTTATTGGGATCGGGTGGCACGCCGCCACAGGTATGTTATTGGGATCGGGTGGCATGGCGCCACGGGTATGTTATTTGGATCGGGTTTCACGCTGCAACAATGTGATGACGAGTAAGGTTCCTATACTTATTTTCTTATGTTTAAATTCCTATTTTTTGGTAAGGATTCATATTAGTTGCGTGAGCTGAGTAGTTCCGTTCTGAGTCAGCACACGAGTCGCAGGTATGATTCGCGACCGTGGGGAGCTTTATATCGAGTCAGCACACGAGTCGCAGGTATGATTCGCGATCGTGGGGAGCTTTATATTTAGTATATTGAGTCAGCACACGAGTCGCAAGTATGATTCGCGATCGTGGGGAGCTTTACGACCATTCATTGTTATATACTACCTTACGACTCCGACCGGTTGTCTTAGTCCTATTTACGTATAACTAATTGTTACTGTTTCATAAATATTTACTTGGCAGCAATTGAGGAAAAGAAAGTGGGAACCGTTATTTACTTTGACATTTGAGGAAAAGGGGAAGGAAATTGTTATTCACTTATTTTTAGAAATAACTCGGATTTCAGTGCCTTGTATTCACATTGTTGCTTGTCTGCCTTCACATGCCTACCGCTTTCATTATATGCTGTCATTATTACTGTTGGACCCTAGTAAGTGTCTAAATTGACCTCTTGTCACTACCTCTCTGAGGTTAGGCGGGCGGGCGACTTACTGAGTACACGTTGTTTTTGTACTCATGCTACACTTGTTGTGCATCTTATTGCACAGGTACTTTCATAGCTAAGGTGGAGGATTCGGAGACTCAGGCGAGCTGTATCTTCTGGAGGCGATCCGCAGCTGACAGAGTCACCTTCATACTGTAGCTATTTCATTTTAAATTTCCTTGTCCAGTTGTATTCCGGACAGGCTTTGTAATATTTGTAAAATTCTTAGAAGTTGCTCATGTACTTGTGACACCGGGTTCTGGGGATGTGTTGGGATTTATTTCATTAAACTGAATTGATTTGCTGTTGTATTTAAGTTAACTAAAAGTTATTTATTGATTATGAAATGCAAGAAAAAGGTAATGATTTCTGAAATGTTAAAACGGGAGAGTTATTTCAGTTAAGTAATGATTTGGATTGCCTGACATTGATGTCCGGCGCCATCGCGACCTTAGGGATTTTGGGTCGTGACAGATTATAGAGAAAGAAATCACAAAAACATATAGAATATACAAGAAATTGCAGTAGCATGCTAGAACAGGTAAACAATACTGCAAAATAAACTCAGACTCACAGATTGAACCCAGAAATTTGGGGCTTTTAACAACAGAGGAATCGAACAAAGGAAAAAGCTTAGATGATGTTTAGACATGGTAAAAATCACAAGATAATGCTAGGAAATTAGGAAAAGAACTATTTTTAAAAAGGATCTTGAAACCCTAGTTTTGAAAAGTGAAGAATCATTTCAGGACACGTGAAGATCTTTGAAGAAAACATGTAAAAACCTCATAATATACACAGATCTATTAAAGATCTAAAGAAATCGGAGGGTTCAAAGTTAGGGTTTCCAAAAGAACCCAGAAAGGAAGAAGAAAACTCAAAGATATTACCGGTTTTAGCCGGAAAGTGGTAGATCTTACTCGAACGACCATGGGTGGCCGGAAAAATGGCATGAGATCGTAGAGGTGAGTGAACTGCCTCTGGTTCACTTGAAGGCCTCAAAACACTGACACGCGTTCAGGGGGGAGTCATAAGGCTGGTAGGTGGTGAGACCACCATAGATTCTGGCAAGGAGACGGCCGGAGAAGGGAGGAAACAGACTCAGCAGGTGGAGCATTTTAGAGAGAGAGATGAGAGAGTTGAGAGAGACTGAGATCGGGGAAATGAAATGGGGGTAGTCATTAGGGGGTTATTAATGGTAAGGACGAATCTGGGCCATTTATCAAAATTGATCAACGACCAGGATTTAATCAGATGTTGGGTCGGGTAGTTTAGGAATTGGGCTTGGGTAGTTTGGGCTAGTTAATTAGGGTTGCATAAGGCAGAGTCGCCATGCTGTCGCGCCCCTTCTTTCCTCGCAGAGATCGGGTTTATGACATTCGATTGAGACAGCTCTTTCCTTTTGGGAAAGGGGTTTGTGTTTTTAAGAGTCGCCACCTAACGATTTTTAAAGGTGCGTTAGGACACTAAAGGGGTTCATTTACAACTACGTTGTTAATCAGAGATAGGGTAAGGGCTTGAAATTATCCTAAAGGGAAGGTGTTAGGCACCCCTCAGGATCCACAAGTGTGGTTCCCGGCCAAACAACTTTTGTGAATTTGTACAATTAGCAAATAAACAAATAAAGGCTCAAATAAGAGGGGATTTAAGTCTTAAGCATGCAGATGTTTGAAAATAGTAAAGAAGGTTATATTTTGAAAGGATTACGATCTAAGCATATAAAGGGTATTCTAGGTTTATAATTATATGGATCACATCAATGCAATACCCAGTAATCACTCCTCGAAGAGGGGGCTACACGTGGTAGTAGCGCACCGGTCATCATATCCATATTCTACCCTTTCCCACCCCGTGAAAGTAACTAAATCGAGTGTTGGTCTCGACCTCTATTGCATGTTGTTACCCGTCCCTTCCTATCAGTCCCGGAGGAGATTAGGACTCCTATCCTAAAGGGAGGTGCTAGGCGGACCCTCAGGTTTTAAAGGTAAAAATTCTAGGGAGACACATAACAAAACAGGTAGGATTGCACATAAGGGAAGAACATGGAAATAAATTAAGGGGCTCAAGTATGCCTCCACACATAGTACACATAAACAGCATGACTCATACACAGTTAAGGTCTTTTGATTCAGATCCTAAAACATGGTATCTAAATGATAATAACAAAGAGGCAGATTTCCAATTTTAGCAATTTAATCACCTAAGGCTTGCCTAGGCGGGGGACAGTGTATACTAATTATCTGAAATGTTAGAGGGACTGTTGCAAATTATTACCTACACATGATGTTCTAGGTTATTCAGAACACATAATTGTTGCCAGTTGTTTTAGAGAAACTGAGTGAAGTATTTTATACCTTTTACATGCACCAGTAGTTAGACTAGGTGTTGTTAAGCGAGTATGAATGAAATCCTAAAACATGGTATCTAATGCACAGGTAGGGATGCAGAATGATGCATATGCAGAATTCTAAGCAGGATTTCTAAATGCTCACANAGGTCTTTTGATTCAGATCCTAAAACATGGTATCTAAATGATAATAACAAAGAGGCAGATTTCCAATTTTAGCAATTTAATCACCTAAGGCTTGCCTAGGCGGGGGACAGTGTATACTAATTATCTGAAATGTTAGAGGGACTGTTGCAAATTATTACCTACACATGATGTTCTAGGTTATTCAGAACACATAATTGTTGCCAGTTGTTTTAGAGAAACTGAGTGAAGTATTTTATACCTTTTACATGCACCAGTAGTTAGACTAGGTGTTGTTAAGCGAGTATGAATGAAATCCTAAAACATGGTATCTAGTGCACAGGCAGGGATGCAGAATGATGCATATGCAGAATTCTAAGCAGGATTTCTAAATACTCACAACATTATGCACGATTTCAGAATATGCAAGAGTACAATTTGTTAGTGTTATCCTAGGGACAGGATTTCTAAGTGCGCATAGCAATATGAAACATGATTGCAGAAGATACCAATTATTAACATTATTTACCCTATAGCAGAATTTTCTAAGTGATGAATGACAGTACTGAAACAAGATGCTGAAACAGTGTTCATAAAGCCTAAATATCATGATTTCTAATGCATGATATGATTTGCACATGTTGATCCTAAACACGATTTCTATTTTGCAAATAAGGAATGTAAACCTAATAGCACGGTTTCTACCCTTTAATATTTATAACATGCATAATTACCATTTTCCCTTTTCACTATCCATCCCCAATAGTTGTTTACAAATTATTTCAGGCCATTTGCATGAGTTACATAACTGAATAATGAAAAGAAGAAGTTATACTATAGGGAGCCTACTGATAGGCCCAGAATCTCTAGAATGCCTCATTGCCATTCTATTCACAACCTTTCACATGATCCAGGTGTGTCAGAGTTCTCTAAGGATCTCAAGGGATCCCGGGTAGTACTCTTCACACCCAGATTTCGTAGCCAAGATGGAGTAAGTGCAGTATGGAAAGGCCAGCTCTTGCGTGTCAAAGTTCAGAGGGAGCTCAAGGGTCCCAAGGAAATGCTCACACAAGAAGGGCATAACCTAATGTCTAAGAGTATAGTGGAAGTGCTCATAGTGAGTAAGAATAGTTTTAAAACAGTTTTGAGAAGAGAGAGGTTTAATGAAAATTAGCTTGAAAAGGGTAAGCCAGTAACACAACCAACATACTCAAACAGCAGACACGGAACAATAAACAGGAATTAAGACAAGTTCAGCAACCCCAAGCAGGGAGATGAGGGATTGGGGAAAAGTATGAAGCACATAGGAACAGGCTTGCACACAAATATGCCTCAGAAAAGTATTACAAGACTTAAACTGTCATAGCACATTCTATCACAAAATATTCATGTCAGGAGCTTAACAGAATTAGATTGAGGGATGCCTAACGGGTTCACACATTAAGTTCAGGGAAGGGGTTTAGGATTACTTAGTAGCTAGGGGATCATGAATACATGCTGATAATGTACCAGGTTAGGGAGTAAGGCAGAATTGTAGTAAACAAGTAGGAGAAGCAGTAGACATGCTGAAATAAAGGGGAAGGAAAATCACATAGACAGAATAGATATGCTAGTTACAGGGTAATCAGTAGAACCACAAGTAGAAGCGCAAAAGGAATAAGATAAAGTGCAATACGAACATAAACATGTTGTTTTGGATGCTGTAAATCAAATAGAAGACATACCAGTCAAGATTGAGAGAATAGAACAGTAGTGTGCAGAGAAGTAGAGCAATAGGACAGTAGTGTGCAGAGCAAGAGAGCATTAGAGCAAGTAGAGCAGCAGAGCAGTAATAAGTTACTCAGTCTTGGATTTCAGCCGACTGAGTAGCCAGTAGTCAATAAGAGAGAGTGTGTAGGAAAGTAAGAGAGAGAGCAATGAGTATGCTTGTGTATGTGTGTGTGTTCGTCTGATGTTAATGAAAGAGTAGTATTTTTATAGTTGAAAACAGGTAGTAATATAAGGTAAGAATCATAGTAGCATGGTAATTAAGGAACTCAGAATCAATTAGTCAGGTATCAAGGCAAGTACTCCCTTAATTAAGGGGTCAAATCTCAAACGGTCAGAATAGGTAAACACAATTAAGGAAAGTTCTTATGCACATGAAATATAAGGAAATAATTTCAAACCAAATCAAGTAGAAAATTGAGACTAGGTTCAGAAGACATTACTTAAGGAAATAGGGATCAATTAACAGTAAATCAACCATGTAACACGGTAAAAAATAAGTTAAAGGTCAGAGATCAGTAAGAATGTCCCATAAGAAATTAGTAAGATTTTTCAAATCACAGGGAATCAGGGATTCAAATAAATCAGGAACCCTAATAAAGTAAAATTATAGAGAATCATGGATTCGAACAGGAATAACATCAATTAAAGGAGATTAACATGAATTGAATAAATGACAGGCAAGAAGTCAGAAACCCTAGTAGTGAAAACATATGAAATTAGGGATTCACATGAACTTATGGGGTAAACATTAATGTAAGAGGAAAGGCAAGGAAAAATCAGAGACATAAAGTTCATACATATGCAAACAATATCAAAGATAAAGTCAGGAACTTAGGGTTTAGGTCTAAAATTAGGGATTTCATCACAACGAGCCAAATAAAGGAGAGAATCTTAAATAAATCACTAAAACACAGTAGAGACCCTAGGATAATACTGGAAAAAAATCATAGGAAAATCATTTAAAACGGAGTCATGAAACCCTAGTTGAAAAAGAAGAGTCGTTTTAGAGAAAATTGGAGAACCTTTGAGAAAAACATCGAAATAGCTTAACATATACACAGATCTATCATAGATCTAAACAAATAGGAGAGTTTTTAAAAACTAGGGTTTCGAAGAGAAACCAGAAAAGATAAGAAAGCCTTAAAATGTTACTGGTTTTAACCCAAATGTCATAGATCTTACTCGAACGACCGGAGGTGGCCGGAAAATGGCATGAAGGACCATGGGTAGGAGTTGAACCGCTCGAGGTTCACTTGAGGACCTCAGGACAGTGTCAAGCCAGCGTGGGGTGAGACATAGGCTAGGAGATGGTGAGAGGTCATGGCTTCCGGCGAGAGAGATGGTCGGAGAAGATGGACAGAGTCCATCGGAGGGAGGGGAAGGTGGAAGGTTCTACAGAGAACCTAGAGAGAAATAGAGAGAATGTGAGAGAAATGGAACGGGGGAAATGAGAATGAGGGGTAGTCATTTAGGATTAAATTAGGTAAGGGTTGATCTGGGCCGTTGATTTAAAATAATCAACGACTCAAATTGAATGGGGTAATTGGGTCGGTGTCTTTAGAGACTGGGCCTAATGTTTTGGGCAAATTAATTGGGTTGGGGTCCGGGTAAAATAGGCTAGAATTGGAATTAAAGGTGGCTATTAGTTAAATACCCATTTAAAAATAGATAAATGATTAATAAAAAATGGTTAATAATTATAAAAAAAATGAAATTGATTCCTAGTTGAAATTAAAGTAATTAATTATATTAAAATATAAAATAACTAATTATTGAATTAAAATGGTATAAAATGTACATTTAGGCTATAACTGCAAAAATTGTTGTAATTATAGCTAAATAATGCTAAATTGGCTAACTTGTGAAATAATTAAATCCTAATATGATTAAAAATGATATATTAAGCTAAGAAATGTTTTGAAATTATTTGTAATATAATTTATGAATAATTATTGAATTTAAAATACTGAATAAATTGGAAAAGAAATTAATAAAATATGGCAAATTATGGAAAAATACCAGTTATTATAAAAAGTGATTTTTAAGGCACATATGCAAATTTTAAAATAGTTTGAGGAAAAATTAGGTATCAACAGCTTCCCCTCTTTACCCGGGAAGGATGAAAGAGTTGTCGGTAAAGATATGATGGCCAATTTTGACCGAGTGAAATGGTTTGGAGAGATTCCGGCCACACACTGGTTTCTGAGTTGCCTACATATCCCTGGTTTTACGAGAATCAGGCCGTATGTATTTCAGGAGTCATCAGTGAAGTATACCGATGAAGGATCTTACAAGAACAGACGCAATATTTGGGACTGATTGAATAAGTGGCTTACGGGTTAGGAGAACTGGAGCGGAACCGCTCCTGCCGGGATGGCAGTTTGCTCGCCGGATTACCTGCAAATAAATAATACAAGCATATATTGTGCGTAATTTAAACATGATGCAAATTCCCGTTTGACCATGAATGATGTGTTCGGACGGTTAAGGATGACGTCCTTAGACCATGATGTCCTGGGGTATGAATTTCTTGATGTAGGATTCGCAGGCCATGAAAATGATATTCTCGGGCCATGAGGATGGTGCCTCTGAACCATGATGCATTTGAATAATTATATGCAAAATTGAGAGAGATCCTCAGGCCATGACATGATGTTCTCGGGCCATGAAAATGGTGCCTCTGAACGACGACGCCTTTGGTTGAGTTGGAGATATTTCAGCCCTTGCAGATGCAATAAAATGATACTGACGAGACAGAGCTTATTCTTGCGAATAAAAGGGAAGAGCTTAGCCCGAAAGGAAAGCGAAGTAAATAGTGCTTGAGACAGCGGTTAGTCTTGAAAGGTAAATTGGAGGTAGAGCTTAGCCTCGGAAGGCAGAATGGTAGCTTTATGCAATGCAGATGGAGACAGTGCTTAGTCTCGAAAGGCAGAATGGTAACATTATGCAATGATGTAGATGGAGGTAGAGCTTAACCTCGGAAGGCAGAATGGTAGCCTTATGCAAAGATGTAGATGGAGAGGGAGACAGTGTTTAGTCTCGGAAGGCAGAAGGGTAGCCTTATGCAAAGATGCAAATGTAGATGGAGACAGTGTTTAGTCTCGGAAGGCATAATGGTAGCCTTATGCAAAGATGCAAATGAAGATGGAGACAGCGTTTAGTCTCCGGAGGCAGAAAAGTAGCCTTATGCAAAATGTAGATGCATATGGAGACAACGTTTAGTCTCGGAAGGAAGAAAGGTAGCCTTATGCAAAATGTAGATGCAGATGGAGACAACGTTTAGTCTCAGAAGGCAAAAAGGTAGCCTTATGCAAAATGTAGATGCAGATGGAGACAACGTTTAGTCTCGGAAGGAAGAAAGGTAACCTTATGCAAAATGTAGATGGAGGTAGAGCTTAACCTCGGAAGGCAGAATGGTAGCCTTATGCAGAGATGCAGATGGAGGTAGAGCTTAAACTCGGAAGGCAGAATGGTAGCCTTATGCAAGAAATAAAATGACAGTAGGAATTCTTAGATGGTGATGAATTGTGGCATTGTGATTATTGAGAGCATTGTGACTGCGGAGCATTGAGGCATGTGCGAACGTCGGCAAGTGCAGCAGTTTTGAGATTCGTATTTTGGACAATGTTTGTCCCCTGGGCGGACAGATCGTTTAGGGATTTTAATACCGTAGTGCCTGTAACCAAAGAAATATCGTGAGATCTATAAATGGGGGGGTTAGTTCGTATCACCGCTGACTTTTCTTGACTTGCTGGGCTCGATCTAATGATACTGTCTGTATTATTGGGGTAGCGTTGCTAAACAAAGTTGTTTCAAAAACAAACATGCATGATTTTGTAAAAGCATAATGCATAATTAAAAAATAATTTTGGGATGAACCGATGACCGTGACATGGCTCGGGACGTTGCAACCTCTCCTGCTCCTCAAATTTCTACCCCAGTTTGATGGGTGAATGTCTCTGACTGTTGCTCGTGCGGCGATTGGCTGAACTTGCTTCAGAATTTTGAGGGTCCTCCTCAAAATTCTGCCCCAGTTGGACGGATGAATGCTTCTGTCATTTGCTCGTACGGCGATTGGCTGATCTTGCTTCAGAATTTTGAGGGTCCTCCTTAAAATTCTGCCCCAGTTTCCAATTGCGGGGAAAAATGAAATTTTTATTGAATTGTGACCGAACCCATAGGGCTGCCTACGTATCCCCTCTTAAATGGGAATCAGGTTAGGCGTAGTTCAATTTACATCATTGAGAAAGCATAAATATTACACATAGTAGCGTTTGACTGCATCTGAATTGATTGGCTTTGACCAGACTTCTCCATCCATTTCTGCGAGTATAAGTGCTCCTCCTGTCAGTACCCGGCGAACCATGTACGGACCCTGCCAGTTGGGAGAGAACTTTCCTTTGGCTTCGTCTTGATGTTGAAAGATCTTCTTCAGCACCAGCTGCCTCGGTGTGAACTGTCTAGGCTTGACTCTCTTGTTAAAGGCACGGGTCATTCTGTTCTGATAGATTTGACCATGACAGACTGCATTCATTCTCTTTCCGTCTATGAGGCTAGTTGCTCATAACGGCTCTTTACCCATTCTACGTCGCTGAGCTCAGCTTCTTGTATAATTCTTAGAGATGGAATCTCAACTTCGGCAGGAATAACAGCCTCAGTACCATAAACTAGCATATAGGGAGTTTCCCCTGTTGAGGTGCGAGCTGTGGTGCAATATCCCAATAAGGCAAATGATAACTTCTCGTGCCACTGCTTGTGCCTTTCTATCATCTTTCTTAGTATCTTCTTGATGTTTTTTTGGCGGCTTCTACAACTCCATTCATCTGAGGTCTGTAAGTTGTGGAATTCTTGTGTTTGATCTTGAAATCCTCGAACATAGCTTTCATTAAGTCACTGTTGAGATTGGAACCATTTTCGGTGATGATTGACTAAGGAATACCAAATCGACAAACAATACGGTCGCGGACAAATTCAGCCAGACTTTCTTAGTCACTGCTTTTTAGGATGCTGCTTCGACCCATTTGGTGAATAGTTGATGGCTACCAGAATGAACCTGTGTCCGTTGGAGGCGGCAGGCTCGATTGGTCCAATAATGTCCATGCCCCAGCCAGCGAACGGACATGGTGAGCTTGTTGCGTTGAGCTTGTTTGGATATCTTTATCATATCTGCGTGTATCTGACAACGGTGGCATTTAAGAACATATTGGATGCAGTCTGTTTCCTTAGTCATCCAAAAGTAACCAGCTCGGAGTATCTTCGTTGCCAGAACAAAATCGTTCATATGCGGGCCACAGGTCCCAGCATGAATCTCCTCTAGCAGCTTGGATGCTTCCTTTGCATTGACACAACGTAATAATCCCAAATCGGGAGTCCTCCTATATAGGATTCCTCCGCTATGAAAGAAGTTGTTGGATAGTCTTCGAAGTACACTCCCCACGGCGTAATGAAAGTCGTTTTCTCATCATCTTCCTCATCCATCTAGATCTAATGATAACCAGCGAAATAATCCACGAATGATTGTAGTTCATCATTTGCACAATTGTCAATCAGGATATGTATATTTGGCAAAGGTAAGTTGGCTTTCGGACTAGCCCGGTTGAGATCCCGGTAGTCGACACAGGCTCTGACCTTCCCATCCTTCTTTGGTACTGGCATAATGTTGGCTAACCATGTAGGGTACTCAACTACCCTGAGAACCTTGGCATTGATCTGCTTCGTGACTTTTTCTTTGATTTTCAAACTCATGTCGGGTTTGAACTTCCTGAGCTTTTGTTTTACCGGTGAACATATTGGATTGGTAGGCAATTTGTAAGCCACAATAGACGCACTTAGACCAGTCATGTCATCATACGACCAGGAGAATATGTCCTCATACTCCTTTAGAAATTCTGCGTATTCTTTCTTTTCTGACGGCGACAAATGAATGTTGATTCGTGTTTCCTTGATGTTTTCAGAATCTCCCAGGTTGATGATTTCAGTCTCGTCCAGGTTGGACTTAGGTCTGTTCTCAAAATTCTCAACTTCTTTGAAAATCTCGTCAGGTATGTCATCTTTTTCTGAATCCACATCTGTTTGTTGCGTTTGTGAGCATGTGATTTTTACTCGCCGTATCGTCCTATAAAAATCCCAATAAATCAAT
>ML379307.1:2088-56143 GCA_005239525.1 Nicotiana knightiana
CATGGCTAAACCACAACCCCAGAACAATGGGTGTTTAGCCACTCATGCTATGATCATAGTGTTGCATAAGTTTTGCATGAATTGAAAATACTCTAATAAAATGAAGAAAACTGATAATCCTTGCTCCTTCAATGATCTTGTGTGTTTATTTGCTCTCCAAAATCGTCTCCTCTCTCCAAGATGTGTTCTTGGGTCTATTTATATGGTTGGGATAAACCCTAACCGTGTAAGAGACTCTTATTCTCACTTGGAAACACTTAAAAACCTTTAAAACTCGGACTTCACCGAAACAGGTACCCTGGCGTTTGGGGGATAACGCCTGGCACCCCCTGGCGTTTGGGGTATAACGCCTGGGTAACGCCAGGTACCCCCTGGCGTTTGGAGAGTAACGCTTGGGTAACGTCACGCACCCCCTGGCATTTAGAGGGTAACGCCTGGGTAACGCCAGGCACCCCCTGGCGTTTGGAGCCAAACGCCTGGCTAACGCCAGGCTTGTCCCGGGTCGCTCCTTTTCGACTCTTGCGCGTATTTTCCGACGTTGATGCTCTCATTTAGCTCGGCTTCCATTTCCAACTCACCTACACATTAAATAAACTCCATTAGGCACATACGACGTGTATTTTTATCATTAAAGCACATAAAATGCAAGGTATATAATGCTTAAAATCATGAATTCTAGCCACGCATCACATATTATTAGCCTAAAGTCTAATCTGCTCATAAATCACACATAAGCCCATGAACACACTCATCACCTTGCGTACACATCGTTTCACATAACACAATTCTATAATTTAGACTAAATCCTAAGGGGTATTTCCACCACACAAGGTTAGGCAAGATACTTACCCAAAATAGGCCAAATCAATATTTAAAATTGTTTTTCATTTGTAATTCACCTCCACCTAGATCAAATCTATCCAAATTAAGAGAAGACAACTTCAATTAATAAAGTTGAGATCTTTACACAATTTCAAAAAAGCCAATCCCGGGCCCACCCGGTCAAATTCTCGACTCAAAGGGTAGATATCGACTACCCATAACCCCATGTTTCCAAATATTTGACTGGTTTTAAAATCTGAATCCAATTCGACTCTTACATTTTGAATTTTATTTTAGAAACGTGATGCGTGGCTAGAATTCATGATTTTAAGCATTATATACCTTGCATTTTATGTGCTTTAATGATAAAATACACGTCGTATGTGCCTAATGGGGTTTATTTTATGTGTAGGTGAATTGGAAATGGAAACGGAGCTAAACGGATGCAAATACGTCGAAAAATACGCGAAAGGGGACACCCGGGCGATAGCCGGGCGACAGAGCCAAACAGCCTGACCCACCCTGGCCTTAGCCATGCGTTAGAGGCCAAACGCCAGGGGGTGCCTGGCGTTAGCCAGGCGTTAGACCCCAAACGCTAGGGGGTGCCTGGCGTTAGCCAGGCGTTTGGGCTGAAACGCCAGGGTCCCCAGTCGGCCAGAAATCGAGTTTTGACGGGTTTTAAGTGTTTCCAAGTTGGAATAGAAGTCTTTTACACGTTTAGGGTTCATCCTAAACATATAAATAGACCCAAAAACATCACATTGAGGGACTTTGGACAGGGGGATTCGACAGAAGACTTTTGACAGAGGATTCTACTTAGTTTTTCTTCTCTTCTCTTCTTTTAGTTTTATAGTTTATTAGTTCTAGAGTTTTGGGTGTTACATGAACGTTGTAGTTGAAGCTTGAATTATTCTTATTGTTTTATCTTAATTGGTTTGTTTATTCAATCTTGCGCTTAATTATTTAATTGCTTGATCACCAATTGAATACTATCTACGAATCTAGGGTTGAACTCGGGAGAGGGAATTCTAGATTGCATATAAGATTGGGTAGAGCAAGATCTTAACCCTTCAGGGGAGCGGATTTGCGGTTAGGATAGGAATATACCTAATCGCCTTGCTTGGTTATTATACGGGAATTATTAATGCGTTCTTGTTAATCCTGATTCCATAGGAATATAGGCGTTAGGTTAGCTTGAATAGGCGAGTTGTACTTCGGGAGAAGGCTACGAGCAATATTAACCTCGTCAATCAATAAACCTGATTAGAAGATTTAGGTCGAAAACTCAACGTGATTGTTTGCCAACCCATAACTCTAGAATGTCAAATTACATTGAATTCGTCTTTAAGTTAGTTGTCTCTTTAATCTCTTAATTTATTATTTTAGATTGATTTTAGTAAAATATATGTTTGAGTTTAGTTTAGTTGATAGTTAATCACAAGTCCCCGTGGGTACGATATCTGGACTTAAAATCCTATATTACTTGTCGACCACGTACACTTGCGTGTGCATTGGGAAATCAACCAACAAAACGTATTGTCAAAAACCTCGATTTCATTCATGGATTCATCAATTAAATGATAATCAAAGACGAGATTAATGAAAAATAAACAATCCGAGTTAAAAATACTTACCCAATCCATGTGGGTGAAAAATGTCTCAAAAATTGCCTCAAACCGATCTCTCAGTCTCAAAATATGAAATAATGAGTCTGAGTCTTAAAATACCAATTATAAACCCAACTGCAGATGCCGCATTCGCGACCAGAGGTTCGCAAATGCAACCTCCATAAATGCGACATAGGGGTCACAAATGTGAAGTCTGCCTAGCCGCATGGATGTCACAAATGTGACTAATGGTCTGCAAATGCGAACCCAGCATGCATCGCAAAAGGGATAGCGAATATGGTCTGCCTATGCCCAGTTCTATATCGCAATTGCGAGGTTGTCTTTGCAAATGCGAATGCTTCCATCCTCAGTCCACCGTCACAATTTCAACCAAGCCATCGTAAGTGCATATTGATGCTCGCATTTGCGAGACCTACAACACCTGCCAAAAACCAGCAAATATGAAACAATTTCAAAACACTCCAAAAAGCTCACCCGAGCACCCGAGGCTCCACACAAGTTTAGAAATATTGTATGAACTCGCTCGTGAGTTTAAGACACCAAAAATACATCCGGAACCACGATTCGAGCACCAATCGCATAGAAATAACAATGAAAGTCAAGAACTTCAAAATCACAACTAACCATCGGATTCCCACCAAACCAGCTCGGAACGGAACCAAACTTTGCACACAAGTTACAACTGCCAAAACAAACCTATTCCGAGTACCAAAACCAGAGTCCGAACCTGATAGCCACAAAATTTCCCCCATGGTCAAACTTACGAAATCTCTAAACCTTCAAATTGCTAAATTTTGGCAAATAAGCCAATTCATCCTAGGAACCTCAAAATTTAATTCTGAGCATACACCTAAGTCCATAATGACCATACAAACCTATTGGAACCATCAAAACACCATTATGGGGTTATTTTCACAAAAGTCAAACCTTGGTTAATTCTTCCAACCTAAGCTTCCAACTATGAAATAAGCATTCCAAATCAACCCAAAACCTCCTGAAACAAAAACAATCATCCCCACAAGACACATACCTACAATTACACATACGGGGGGCTTCAAAAGGGAAACGGGGCTCAAATACATAAATTGACCGTTTGGGTCATTACATTATCTCCCACGTAAACAAATGTTTGTCCTTGAACGATTATAGAGACATACACGAAGTGCAAAAAGACGAAGATATTGACTATGCATATCATGCTCGGTCTCCCAAATCACCTCCTTGACCGGATGACCCCTCCATTGAAACTTAATCGATGCAATGTTCTTCGACCTCAACTTCCAAACTTGCCTGTCCAAAATAGCCATCGACTTCTCAACATAAGTCAAATCCTTGTCCAATTGCATCAAGCTAAAATCTAACCCATGCGACGGATACCTATAATACTTCTGGAGCATGAAAACATGGAACACCGGGTGAACTTCCGATAAGATGG
Source organism: Nicotiana knightiana (assembly GCA_005239525.1). Taxonomy (NCBI): domain Eukaryota; kingdom Viridiplantae; phylum Streptophyta; class Magnoliopsida; order Solanales; family Solanaceae; genus Nicotiana; species Nicotiana knightiana. Next base: position 5,974 of record ML379307.1, read on the forward strand.
GTGGAAATTCAAGTCTATAGGCCACCTCACCAACTCTCTCTAGAACCGTAAAAGGACCAATATACCGAAGGATCAACTAGCCCTTCTTCTCGAACCTCATCACACATTCATGGGAAAAACTCTAAGTCGAACCCTCTCTCCCACCATGGACAAGTAATGACCTGACCGACCATTTTGAGTATTGGTCTGGTTTCGGAGGTGTTTTAGAATGAATTGGGACACTTATTCCCAACGTTGGAAGCTTAAGTTGAAAGAGTTGACCATATGCTGGTTTATGAGTAAACAACTCTGAAATATAGTTTTGATGATTCCTATAGCTGTGTATGGTAATTTTGGACTTAGAATTATGTCTGGATATTGATTTGGAGGTTCGTAGGTCATTTTGCATTGCATTGGCTAATGTTTGAAAGTTTAAGGTTTGGAAACTTGAGACGTTTTACCGAGAGTTGACTTTGATGATACTAGTCTCGAATTTTTGTTTCGGAAGTTGGAGTAGGCCAGTTGTGTCATTTATGAATTGTGTAAAAATTTGAGGTCAATCGGAATTGGTTTGATTTGTTTCGACATGGATTTTTGAATTTGGAAATGCATTAGTTTCAATAGGCTTGAATTGGGGTGTGATTCGTGTTTTTAATGTTGTTTGATGCGATTTGAGGCTTCAACTAAGTTTGTATGATATTTTAGGATGTGTTGGTATGTATGGATGGGGTCTTGGGGAGCCTTGGATTTGATTGGAATTGAAATTGGAGTAAGCATTGGACTTATGCAATTTCTAATGGCATCAGATTTGGTGTAACCGCACCTGAGAGGATTTGGCCGCAAGTGCGAAGCCGCAAAAGCAGGCAAGAAGGCGCAGATAGGGAAGTGGGAAAGGCTGTGTAATGGTTGTAGGTGCGAGGTTGTTTCGGCACCTGTGATCTCACAGATGCAAGTAGGTGGTCGTAGAAGAGGATTTTGGACGGGGAGGTTGTTGTCGTAGAAGCGGAGAGTGCTCAACAATGCATAATAGACGGTATATGAACCCGATGCTAAAGGCAATACCATAACTCGAGTTGTAGTCAAGGTGGTATTGAGCTTTTGAAAGCTCTCCTCAGACTCGTCAGACCACCTGAATAGGGCACCCTTCGAAGTCAATCTAATCAAAGGAGATGCAATGGATGAGAAACCCTTCATGACGCGGCGATAATACACAGCCAAACCTTGAGGCCTCTTGGCATCCCTATCCCCTCTCTCCTTCCACCAAATATGCTCCAACCTCCTAGAAATCCTCACGACCTGGTGAAATGGAGTCCCAGTCTTCAACTCCAGTGCCATCAAAAATATGAGGCTATCACCGAGTCCCTCAATAAATCTGCGGACGCTCTCTCTAATAATGGAAACCAAAGCAGGTGCATGACAATATAAATCTGCAAACCTCATTGCATACTCAGACACAGTCATACTCCCCTGCGTAACTGCTCGAACTTGGTGCATGTTGTCCATTTGGGTATATGGAATGAACTCCCTCAATAAGAGATCAGTGAGCTGGGTCCAAGTAAGTAGTCTGCTCACCTCATAAGTCTGCCACCATCTATATGCTGGCCCCGTCAGTTGATCTTAGTAAACTCTACCCCGCACAACTCCAAAACGCCCATAAAACGCAAAATACAGTGACATTGGTCTAAGAAACCCTGTGCATCATCAGAAACCTTGCTGCTGAAATGAGGACAATGATACTTCTGGAACCTCTCTAACCTCTTCTACTCCTCAACCTATGCAATTGGTCCGACGTTGGGCTGAACTGCAACCATGGGCTGCACCATCATAACACCCAGAGCCTGATCAACATGAGCCTGCTACTCTGAAGTATGGGCGGCGGGAATCTGAGCTCCTCCCCAGCCTAAGAAGCAGTTGGTGCAATCGGGATCAACCCGCCTGAGCCAAGGTCCCAAACATTCTAAAAGATTATGCCAAAGTCTCCTGAAATCAAGGAGTAGCAACAAGCACCTCGGGTGCCTGTTCCTCAAATGGAGCTACTGGTGGCTCCTCAGTTGCGACCCTAGCACAGCCCCTCACTGCGACACGTGCCCCACCTCTGCCTCTGCATTGTCCTCTAGAAACACTGACATTGGGCATCATCATCAGTAACTGGAGCGCTTATCCTCAACATCTATGAGAGAATAGAAAGATAAAGGCTCAAACTCCATAATCAATAAATCTGCACGATAAGGAACGAAAGAAGTGAAATTTCCTAATAGTTTCGTAGCCTATTGAAGATAAGTACATATGTTTCTATAACAATCTGCAAGACTCTACTAAACTTGCTTATGACTCGTAAAACTATGAACCTAGGGCTATGACACCAACATGTTGCGGCCTAAAAATCTCACGATATGGGTCATGATGGAACCTAGTGTCTTATACTAAGTAAGCCTATCACATAACAATACCAAAAAGAATATAACAAATTTAAATTCAACAAAAAACTACGTAATATGATAAAACCTGCCAAACATGTAACTGGAAATCAATAACTGGAGCATCATCATCAGTAACTGGAGCTCTTGTCCGCACCATCTGTGAGAGAATAGAAAGACAAAGGCTGAAACTCCGAAATTAATAAATCCGCACGATAAGGAACAAAAAAGTGAAATTTCCTAATAGTTTTGTAGCATCTTGAAGATAAGTACAGATGTTCCTGTAACGATCTGCAAGACTCTACTAAACTTGCTTATGACTCGTGAAACTATGAACCTAGGGTTATGACACCAGCATGTCACGGCCTAAAAATCCCACCATATGGGTCATGATGGCACCTAGTCTCTAAGACTAGGTAAACCTGTCACATAACAATATCAAACAAAATATAACAACTTTAAATTCAACAAAAACCATGTAATATGATAAAACCTGCCAAACATGTATATAATAAATAAAATTCCAAAACCTGGTAATACTGAGTGATAAGCTCTGCAAGCGATACAAAATAAGTCTAAAAGCGTACATCACTATTTGGAAGACATAAACAGTAGAAAATTATGAAAGATGGTGATTCTGGGGCCTAAGAGCGGAATAACAGGGATACCTTGAAGTCATTAACCACCTCTAGCATGCAATCCTAACAATCAGCTCGACCTGAAGTACATGGATCTGCACAAATAAATGTATAGAAGTGTAGTATGAGTTAGTACCCAGTAAGTATCAAGACTAACCTCGGTGGAGTAGTGACGAGTTTCAAGTGATGAAACTCACTAGTCATAAGTTGTGAAAAATATCAACAAAAAACTAACAATGAAAAGCATAACGGAACAAATATCAACTATCTCAAAGAACGTTTAACCACCACTCAATTTAGAATAATCAATATTTCCCAGTAAAATAACAAGAGTAACAGGGTATGTGACAACATATCAAATTCAACCAACAACTCATGAAGCATAATATGGAAACATTTAAGAAACAAGTTTGCGATCAAAGAATCAACTCCCGATATCAACACATGAACAAAAATAAAGGAGCATCCTGATACATAACATAACATCAAAAACAAAGTCACCATTATGTCATTGCGTTCACATAATCAATGGGATGGCTCTCCTATATTGTTGCATGCACATAAATAGCCACTCTTATCTCACTGCATGCACATAAACAATGAAATACCTCCCTTATGTCGCCGCATGCGCATCTCTCCACCTTATACTCCACACAAAAATAATCAACCTACACAACACGTACACATGTGCCACAATATCACTGAAACAACAATACCAAATTCACATTAAGATATAGCCCAAGACTCAACAACAAGATGCACAATAACATTGCAATAGCATAAGAGTGCGGGAAGAATTCATCAATTATGCTCGTCACATCATATATACATCACCCTCGCATGTTACAAACAATTAGTAGAAAATATTCTCTCAACCAAAGCTAAGCAAGACACTTACTTCAAACAAGAAAAATTAATACTGAAAAATAGCCTTTATCTTAGAAATCACCTCTATCTGGCTCAAATCTAGAAAAAAAACCTCAATAATTTTTAAACAATGCAAAATGAATCAATTTTAATTAATAAAGACAACAAAAGTCAACCACGGGCCTGCCCGGCCAAAACCCGAATCGAGGGGTATATCTCGACTACCCATAACCCCACGAGTCCAAATATATGACTGGCTTTCTAAATCGAGTCCAAATCGACTCTCAAATCTCAAAAACGAAATTCAAAATATTGTCAAAATCCCCAACTATTCCTTGAAATTTCTATGATTTTGGTGTAAAACTTCTCATGAAATCCAAATATAATATCAAAAGTAGGTAAAAATCACTTACCCAATAGCTAAGTGTGAAACTATCTCTAAAAAATTACCTCAAATTGTTCTCCACATCTCAAAATGTGATAAAATAAGCCTAAGTCTCGAAATACACCATATAACCAGCTGCAGATCTCGCATTTGCTACCAAAGGTTCGCAAATGCGATCTCCGCAAAAGTGAACAAAGGCTCACAAAGAGTGAACCCTGAAAACCTCCAATAAATGTCGCCTTATGCAAAAAAAAAAAATGAAAATTCATCCTCACCGTCGCAAATGTGATGGTCGCGTTTGCGACCTCCATATCGTAAATGCGAGAAAACTAGAACCAGCACAACTCAACTTAGAAAAAACAATTTGAAATTCTCCGAAGCTCCGTCCAATCATACCAACAAGCACATAACCCTCATATGAACTGACTCGCATGCTCGGATCATCAAATAACGTACCACTAATCGAAATACTAAAATGCATCAAAATCACAATGAAGCTCAAGAACTTCCCAAATCACAACCAAGTGTCTGATTCCCATCAAACAACTCGGAATGAGACCAAATGCACACAAGTTTATTACAAGTCTCAAAAACAAAATTCAAATCTGATATGTACAAAGTCAACTCTCTGTCAAACTTATGAAATTTCTAAATCTTTAAATTGCCAACCTTCGGCAATAAGAGCCAAATGCACACAAGTTTATTACAAGTCTCAAAAATAAAATTCAAATCTGATATGTACAAAGTCAACTCTCTGTCAAACTTATGAAATTTCTAAATCTTTAAATTGCCAACCTTCGACAATAAGAGCCAAATCAACCTAGAGACCCCCAAATCCAAATCAGGGCATACGCCCAAGTCCAAAATCGGCATATGAACTTATTGGAAACTTCCGAACACGAATCTGATACCATTTATACAAGAATGAAACCTTGGTCAACTCTTTAACTTAAAGATTGCAAATTGAGGATTTCTCTTTCCAAATAAATCCCAAACCTCTCGAACATCGAAAGCATCCTTATGCACAAGTCGTAATAAATCATATGAACATAATCAAGACCTTAAATCACCAAGCAGAAGTGTCAATGCTCGAAACGACTGGTCAGGTTGTTACAGATCCTGTAACGACCCGTCGTTCGTTGTAAGAATTTATTACCCCATTTCCCCTATCAATGCTTATTTATGTGCTTTTCAGCTCTGCTGAGTTGTATCGAGTTGGTAGGTTTCGGTTCGTAGTAGTTTTGGAGTGAAATGAACACCTAGTTTCTTATTTAGAAAGCTAAGTTACAAAAGTCAACATGAAGTTGACTTATGAATAAAACGAATTCGCATTTGAGATTTTTATAATTCGGGTAGCTACGTTGGGTGATTTTAGACTTAGAATTGTGTCCGGAATGTAATTTGGAGGTCCGTGGTAGAATTAGGCTTGAATTGACGAAAGTTGGAAATTTGGCAATTTTGGTCGATAGTGGAAAATTAGGTATCGGGGTCGGAATGGAATTCTAGAAGTTTGAGTAGGTTCGTAGTGTCATTTGTGATGTGTGTGCAAATTTTTAGGTCATTCGCACGAGGTTTGGTTAGTTTCGGCATCGTTGGTGAATTTTGGAAGTCTAGAAGTTCTTAGGCTTGAATTCGAGGTTAATTTAGTGTTTTGGTGTTGGTTTGGGTGTTCCGAAGGTTCGACTAAGTCCAGCAAGTAATATATGACTTTTTTGAATTATTAGTTAAGGTCCCGAGGGGCTCGGGACGATTTCGTATGGGTAACGAGAAGTTTGGAATTTGAAAAATGTAGCTGGAAGCTGGTGGTGTAAGGCTACTGGTGTTTTCGCACCTGCGAATGGGGAGCCGCAGGTGCGATGATTGTAGGTGCAGACGGCATGTCCCAGATGCAGAAAATGGAGGCCTGGCATTGAGCGCAGATGCGGAAGAGAGGATCGCACCTGCGAGTCCGCAGGTGCGAAGGGGCAATCGTAGGTGCGAGGTTGGGCGTCTAAGTGAGTTCTGCAGGTGTGCACCTGGGACCGCAGGTGCGGTCGCGGAGGTGTGAAGAAGAGGGTCGCAGGTGCGAAAACCCCTGGGCAGAACCTATATAAGTAGCTCTTCGCGAAATTTTACCCTTTTTCCACCATTGTTGAATTGGTTTTTGAGCTAGGGCAGTGTTTTTCAAGGGAGAATCAAGAGACATCACTGAGGTAAGTTGTTTGGGATTAATTACACGCGTTTATGATATTTTTTCCATTGATTAGACATGAAAATTTTAGGAGTTTAGGGTGAGACTGAGGGAGTTAGGGCTTGAGTTTTGGAGAGTTTTAAGTGAGGATTTGAGGGACGAAATGAAGTCCGATTTTGATAAATTTTATATGGTTAGACTCGGGAGAGGACGAGGGTTTTGATTCTGCCATTGTTGATTGTTTTCGAGAGGTGGGCCTGAGGGCGGGGTTTTAGCCTATTTCGGATTTTTGGCCTATTTTTATAGTTTTTCTTGTGGAATTCAATTCATTAGCCTATGTTGATGGTATTAATCTGATTTTGGTTAGATTTGGAGCATTTGGATACCGAGTCCAGATACGAGGGCATCCCGGAGTAGGAATTTTTATGCGGTTAAGGTAAGTAATAGTTTTAACTCTGGCTTTGACTGTATAAACCCGGAGAATTTGATATCATGTGATTTTTTGGAAGTGATACCCACGCTAGGTGACGGGCGTATGGGTTTGCACCGCGAGGGATTGAGACTTGGTCCGTCCCGTGAGGCTGTGAGGCTGAATGGCTATTATCTGTGGTTATGTGTTTACTTTTGTTGAACTTGTTTTCCTTCATGTTAGAGATCATGTTTAGTCTTTATCATGCTCACATTATTTGTACCCAGTCATAGAAATTATTGTACATTTTACCTTAGTCTCTATTATTTTGCTGACTGTGATACTTGATGTGGGCTGGGTTCCCTTATTTGTCGATGATGGTGAGGTTAGTGAGGTACATGACTGAGTGAGGCTGAGGGCCTGGTTGTGAGGATATTAATACCATAGCGTGTGAGCTGTTCGCGTAGCACGTGAGCTGACCGTGCGGATCCAGGTATTGATATTGTAGCACGTGAGCTGTCTGTGCTTAGCGTAGAGTGTATTGTAGCACGTGAGCTGTCTGTGCTTAGCAGAGTGTATTGTAGCACATGAGCTGTCCGTGGTTAGCGTAGAGTGTTGAGTGCTGAGTATGAGTGATAGAGAAATGGAATGACACTGCTGTGAGGTCGTATTCACTTTTGTTGTTGCTGTATTATCTGTTAAATTTCATTGTAGCATTTACTAAGTTATAGGAATTTACCTGTTTCTTCATGTTATTGATAAATTGTGAAAAAGAAATAATTGGACAGTTTTTCTTAGCTCGTCACTACCACTCAGTTCCTTAGTTATTTCTGTTACTGCTGAGTCGGTTGTACTCATACTACACCATGCACTTTATGTGCAGATCCAGGTGAATTAGAGCGCGACGATCGTTGATTTCAGGCCGGCTATCTGCGGAGATTGCAAGGTAGCTGTCAGCGTCCGCAGGACCTTGTTACTCATTTTTATCATTTATTCCTTTGGATAGTATTTATAGTTAGACATTTATGGATCTCAGTTCATGGTTTTAGGCGCTCGTGACTTAGTGACACCCTGATGTTTGGGGCTGGTTTTCGTACTTTATATTAATATTATTTAGAGTTGATTTAGTTTATGAAAATCTAAAGGTGAAAATGTTTTATTAATTTCATATAATTGATTTTGGTAGTTATATTTTTGAAATAGGCTTGCCTTGTAACACGATAGGCGCCATCACAACCATGGTTATATTTTTGGTCGTGACAGATATAATTTATGACATAAAGATGATAAAACGGGGGAGGGGGGGGGGGTTAAGAATTAAAATAATTATAAGCGTGTTAGTTGGCTGGCTAAGTTCATGTTAATAAACATTAAAGAAATAGATGAATAAAAAAAATTATAAAATTGACAAGACTACTAAAAAAACAGCACGTACTTTAAATTATACGAGGATTATTCCTCTGTTTTGATTTATGTGGTATTACATCATTTGTGTGGCTAGGTGAAATTGATTTAATTTAATGATTTTTGAACATATTAAAAATAAAATATTTTTACATAAATTAGAACAATAGGAGTAGCAACTTTTAATACGACAAATCAAACATTGAATAATAAATATGATATTGTGCTTTGTTAATGAATCGGGACACAATGAAGATTGCAGAGTAAATGACAAAAAAGGTCTTATATTGCAGAGTTATATGAACTCACATTTGGATGTATAATATTGGTAGTTTTTGCTACTTTGGCCCATCTCTGGAGTTTGATGCAGTTTCTTGAAGTGAAAGTTTTGCTTCTTTTTATCTATTTGTTTTTGTGTCGTGTTGATTATGGTATTGCAATTTTTGATATTTGGCGAGGCTCTTCTGGTATTTTAGGTTAAATGTTTTTCAAAATTCCTATAAAATCTAACGGTCTAAGTTTGTTAAATATTTAACAAAGATAAAGTGCTCATGTTTAGTAAACTTAGAGAGGGCAAACCACCCAGAAATATTTGTAGGGGGGCATTTTTAAACTACCACAAAATATAGTGCACCATTTTTGTTATTTTCTCGAAGATTAAAAATGTTGAATGTGAACAACGTAACTAAAAAAAAAGAAGAAGAGAAAACTATCCAATTTGGTCTTTCGGGCTTTGGGTCTTCATAATGCTCATGCAAAGAATTTATCCATCTTAACTAGCTTAACATGGAGATTACTAACACACTCAACCACCCCATGGGTCTGTTTAATCTTTAACATATATAGGTTAGGATTGAGTCGTAATAAAAATTCTCCGATCTGGAAAGCTTTAACAAAGAGATGGGAGGTGTGTTCTAAAGGAATTACTTGATCTCCTCGTATCAACTCTAATATTGACATATGGAACCAAAAATTGTTTTTACATTCCCATAACCTACTTAACATAATTCAAGGACCTCTATCACCCAATCATTATAACCTTAAATTAAGGGACATATACTCAAATAAAAACTGGGACTTCAATAAACTATTAATGGAAATCCCTCAAGAACTACAAGAAATTATTACTAACACAAAAATACGCAGGAAAGGACCTCTGAGTGATATCCATGTCTGGTCCCTAGATTCCAAAGAAAATTTTACTACAAAGAGTTGCTACACACTAATAGAACCTATTACTCAAACTCATGATGAATTTGACTGGATCTGGGCATTACACTGCCCAAACAAGATTAAATTTCTATTATGGAAATGCCTACATAATCGAATTCCATGCAGATATTACCTATCTATGATAGGCATGAACATAAGCCCACACTGCCCTATATGCAATTCAAACGAGTGGAATCCACTACTCATATATTCCTGGACTGTTTCCCTGCTAAATATTTTTGGAATAGCATAAGTGGAATACACATAGACATCCAAAGGGGTGAACACTGGCTTATACAATTACGAAATGAAACAATCACCCTAACCAATAATTTAATTGATTGGGATTTGTTCCTACCCTTTACCATGTGGGGTATCTGGATCAACATAAATAACAATAACCAAAATAATACTTCTTCTTACCTTAATACAAGCCATATCCTACAACAAGTAGTTCAATTCAAGCTACTCGCCACTCAAAATTTGCTGCCTATAGAAAAAATCAAAATAAAAGTTTATTGGCTAAAACCACAATCAGGGTGATACAAATTAAATGTGGATGCTAGTTATATGTCTCAACGAGGCAGGATTGGGGGAGTCATTCGAAATGTAGAAGGATATTGGATAGTAGGCTTCCACAAGAACATAAACCTAAGAGGGACAGTAGAAGGAGAATTAAAAGCAATTAAGGAAGAGGTAAGAGTAGCACACAAATGGAATACTTTTCCATTGGAGATTGAGACGGATTGTGCGGAGGCAATACATGCAATTTTCAATGGAAAAAAAATCTATGATTCTCTAATTACCAAATGCAGGTTATTAATGCACCACGAGAAGGGGAACCTCCTCAGGCATAGCTTTCGGGAAGGAAATAAAGTGGCACACTCCATGGCAAAGCTGGGCAACTATCACTCGAAGAAAAGAAGATTAGTTTTTGTAATCCCACAAAAAAATGTGGAAGGTTATGTAATGGTAGACAAGAACAATGTTTTATTTTGTATTAAGTATCTAATTTTAAATGCTTGCAATTCCTTAGCAAGCTTAGGTAATGAATGTGCCCGACGAGGCACATGCTGTGATGTACTAAATAATATGTGATCGTATTAGCTTTATAAATCATGTTTGCTAAAAAAAAAGAAGGAAAAATGATACTAATATTATTCAATCTATAAAACACTAACAATATTCACCATATGCTACTAATGTTATCCCTAAATTAAATGTTTTTATAATAAAGAGACTAAAACCCACCATTCTCTCTGCTTCGTTCTTTCCCTACAGTTCTCTAAGCATCGTTCACTACCTTAAATCAAAATATGGCAATAAAATATATTTATGAGAGTTTCTATATCATATTGAAATCTTCACTCAAAAATATTAATGCTAGAGGATATATCATTTGTTGCGCTTCCATAATGGTCTCCATTTTTCGAGTCATTCAAACCCATCTTGATCACACGACAAAGTGCACAAGTGTGCCGTAAATCCCATGCAAAATTAACTTAGATAATCTCATTTTAATGTAGATATGTGAATGAATAATTAATAGTTAAGTCAAAGCTTGTTGTTGATCTATCGATGATGTTGAAAATCAAATTAAACATTTCAAAAAGGATAAGCTACAACTACCTTTTTTCTGTAACAACTGTGAATATTACCATTTATAACAACAATTAAACAAAACACCTACAAATAACCTAACTCCTCATTACAATGCACCTCTCCATCTTGCACGTGCAACTCCAACCAATTTAGAAGACCCTGCCTAATGTATTGGGTTCTAGTACAGTCAACAAACAGGTGTTGAACTGCCTTATTTTCCTGGGCATTACATAAATAACAGCTAGAATCCTCTACATGAATATGTAGTTTTTTGCAATCTCTCCTTTGTGAGTAATCTTCCTTGAACAGCTAACCATGTGATAAATCTATGCTTTGGTTGAGCTATTGCATTCCAAATTAGTTCTGTGTTTGCTAGTCGATTCTGGCTTCCAATGATAGCATTGTAACTATTTGTGATAAGAGTAGTTACCATTAGAAGTTAGTTTATATATCACATGATCATACCATTCCTTCATGTCTTCTTTCAAGTAGTTGAATTTTCTCCAATACCAGCTACTGGCTTGAGGAGATTTGTGTGTCCATATGTTTGCATCAGTATATATATGCCATTAACCCATTTCACCCAAAGTGAGGCTTTATTCTCCATCAATTGCCATATTAGCTTTCCAACTGATGTTATATTCCAGTTCCTACACCCTTTTGTGTTTAAGCCTCCAAACTTCTTTGGCCAGCATAGTGTTTCCTAGGAAACAAGTGATATTTTCCTTTTTTCCTCTGAACTACCCCAAAGGTAGTCCCTACACTTTTTATCTACTTCCTCCGAACACGATATGTCAATATAAAGATGGAGCCACAAAAGTTATGGATTGAGAATAATATTGCATTAATCACCTGAAGTCTCCCTGCGTATGAAAACTATTTGGAGCATGTGTAGATGATTCGAATGGTTATTTTCTCTCAATCGATAACACTCCATTTTACTCCATTTCTTTGGGGACAGTGGCAGGCCAAGGTATCCAATAGGAAAAGACCCCTGAGAGAACCCTGTTATTGAAAGTAATTTCTCCTTTAGCTGGTCATCAACACCAGCCATAAGGATATTGGATTTCTCCATATTAGCAACTAAACCAGAGACTTTGTTGAAATGTGTTAGTGCTTCCATTACCCTTCTTACTGATCCTACATCACCTTTACAAAAGATCATTAGGTCATAGGCAAAAATCAAGTGAGTTAATTTGAGTTGCTTACACATGGGATGGTATTTGAAATTTGGTAAGTCACTCATGCTTTTAACGATTCTAGATAGGTATTCCATGACTAGGACAAATAGCAGAGGGGATATAGGGTCCCCTTGCCTTAGTCCTCTTTTACCCTCAAGGTAACCATAACTTGATCCATTGACACTCACTGAAAACATAGGGGAAGTCACTCAGGCCATGATCGAATGTATGAATTATCCTGGGAAGCCAAAACCTATCAGCACTTCATGTAGGAATTTCCAACTCACCATATCGTAAGCCTTCCTTAAGTTTATTTTCATCAAGCATCTTGGAGAGGTTCTCCTATTATAATGCCTCAGTATATCATGGGAAATGAGGACATTGTGCATCATGGTTCTTCCTTGCACAACAACCGACTAGTTTACATCTACTATATGTTGTATAGCACTCTTTAGCTTATTGCGTATCATCTTGGAGATGCCTTTGTACAACACATTGCAACAAGCTATTGGCCTAACCTGATTAGCATACTCAAGTACACAAACTTTTGAAATTAAAGCAATGTTTGTAGCATTTAGTTGCTTTAGCAATTTATCAGTTCTAAAGAATTCCATTATTTCTCATGTGATGTATTTTCCTATAATACTCCAAGCAACCTTAAAGAATCCAATGCCATAGCCGTCTAGACCTAGGCTCTTGTTGCTATCTATTTGGAAAATTGCTTTCTTGAAATCCTTGTCCTCAAAAGGCTTGAGTAAGTTAAGATGAATCTCAGATGTCAGTTTTGGCCCTTTACATAAAATGTCTTGTAGTGCTACTGCTCTTGAAGTTGATTTCTTACCCATTAGGTCCTGATAAAAGTCTACAAATAGTTGAGCAGTGGTTTCTAGATCTGACTGCTATTCTCCATTTGCATCATTCAATAGTGTAGTGGCCTGTATAAGTTTTTTATGTTTAATGACTGAGTGAAAGTACCTAGTGTTGTCATCTCCTAGGTTTATCCAAGTAGCTTTGCTCTTCTGTTGTACCTACATTTCCGCAATATAGGATGCGTGTCTGATCTTCTGATACTTCTCATTTTTTATTAATTGCAACTCTAAATTCGGTGGGTGTGTCTTTAGAAGGCTTTGTGCAAGTTTTAGTGCTGCTCTATCTTCATTCGCCTCTATTTCAATATTCCTGAAATATTTTCTGTTTAGGTTCTTCAACTCCTTTTTCAATATCTTTAATTTTCTTACCGCCTGAACATCTAGCAGCCATCAATATTAGTTTCCCAACAACTCTTCATCTTGTCTTTGAACATAGGATGTTAGCTATATATTGCAAAATTTAAATGATTTCCTAACTTTATGTTTCTCTTCTTTGAGTGCTATTTTCACTGGTCTATGATCACTGGTACCTTCTAAGAGGAATCTGGCTTTACTTCGAGGCATTAACTCAAGCCACTCCATATTAATGAAGACCCAATTAATCTTGGAGTAAATCCTTTATTCATGTATGTCATTGCAGGTGTAACTACTTCCTTGATATGGCAATTCAGCGAGTCGACAGGTTTGAATACAATTCTCGAACTCCATAACTTCATTCCAAGTAACAAGATTACCTCGAATCATGTCCTCCATTGTGAGTACAGAGTTGAAGTCACCTATTAGCATCCATGGCACAGTGTAAACAGTAGATTGGCTAACTATGTTATTCCATAAATCTCTCCTCTCCCCACTCGTATTAAAAGCACAGACAAATGAGATAACAAAGTTTAATTCCAGAGGTATGTAGTACGCCTCACATGTAACCATCTGTGCAGTAGCACTAACTGGAGTGATTTTGTAAAAGTCAGGCCTCCATGTGATCCAAATCCTTTCATTGTAATGTGTATTTAAGGTGGTAGTATATTGCCACCAACTAAACATTTTACTTGGTACTTGCTCCATTTTCTCCTTCTTTATTTTTGTTTCTACAAACCAATTAAGCCTGCCTTTTCTTCATTGCAGAAGAGTTTAACCTCTTTTTGCTTGTTAGGGCCATTCATCCCTCTTACATTACATACAAGGATATTATTCATTCCCAGAGTGTGGAATGGATTGGCCTCCCACACTCCTTACAGTATCTACTTGAGTTTTGCTAGTACCCTCTGCAATATGTGTTGTTGGCTCACTTGTTCCTGCTTCATGTAGTGCCTGAAAAGAGTTCCTTTTAAAAACATGATGCTCTTTTGTGTTATGACTTTTCCCTATCTTCTTTGGAGTAACCCGCCCAGTTTTTGGTTGTGGTACATGTTGACTTCCCTGTTCTTGTTCAATAACTTTTTTTCCCTTTTTATTGTTGCTTTCCTGATCTTCTTGTTAATGTACTGATGGTTTTTCTTGTTTTTGTGCACAAGCTTAGGAGCATTCTTCTTCCTATATACTTCCTATGCATGTCCATAATTTTTTCATTAGTTGCATAATGTTGGCTTCCAGTCGATAAGCTACTTTTTGCTCTATTACATTTCCTTTTTCATTCCTAAACAACACAATATATGATAAATCTTCTTTCATATCCATATCCACTAACATTCTAGCAAAGCTTAAGCTAACATTCTTTTCTGTATTTCGATCAACCATCAATGGCTTACCTACAAGGCTGCCTATTTTGTTCAAACCTTTAGGGATCCAATACTTAAATTCCAATCCTGGGAATTTAACCCAAATAGAACTTGTGTAAAGTTCTTCTCTTGTAAATTCCATGTCTTGGTTCCAAGATTTAACTATGAAGATTGTCGAAATGGTATATTCCTCCATGTATTTCCTCATCTTTCCCCATGGCATTCTCAAATTTAACTACGAGAATCCCATTTTTAAGCATGATAATCTCGTTGATCGCATGCTTCCCCCACAATCTCTGGCACGTACCTTGAATAATTGCAAAGGATGGATATGCATCTAGAACATAGCATACAACTGAATTCCTCCAAAATTATATTTTAGATGTAATGTTTTCCATCTCAATTTCAACAATTGAATTCTCACCTTGCTTAGCCGGAGGAACATACTCTAATCTGAATGCGGTATTTGAAATTTTTGAGATGTCAAAGTTATCCCAAATTGAAGCCTTATTCCCTATTGCTTCTTCGTTTTACACTTTACCCGCCCATGATTTCTTCCCACAACTTGAATTGATTTTCTCACCACCTTTAGAGTCCTGTACCACTTCATTCCACAGTTGTTGAGCCTGCAATTGCCGAGTCTTTGTTATACCCTATGTTTTTATACGTGAAAGTACGCCATAAGTCGAATGATGAAATCTTGTAAATGAGATGTTACATCCCGCATTTTTTCGTACGTTAAAGTTTCGTCGTAAGTTAATCGGCGTAAGTTCGGGAATGAAATTATTTTAGGATTATAAGTATTACGCTATTTCAAACAAGTGATTAGTAAATTCGTGAAGGGGAGAGGGTATACGAATCATAGGAAATAAATTTTGTCGAAGTTTGATATTTTGGGATAAAATAAGGCCCAAGCTATAATACCCCGTATTGACTAGTGTCATACAAGGTACCACATGACACCAATAGTAAGGTGTACAAAGTGTGTTAAAAGTGTGTAGTATTTTAAGTAATTTGAGATAATTCTTAATTATGCGGATAATTGGATAATTAAAGATTTTTAATGAGAGATTAATTAAGTAATTAAGCTAATTGAATAATTAGGCATAAAATGGATAAGACTAAGTGCCCTAACGTGGCAGCAAAGTCTTTAGACCATTATGACTCATATTTCAGGAAAATAAGTGGCATGTTTAGAGGAGATGTTTGGCCAACTCATCTTACAAAAGGAGCCTACACCTATAATAAGAAACATCCCAAATTTATTAAGGGGAATGGAGGAAGGCTTCATAAAAATAAAGAATGAAATCTTCAACAAAATCCATGAAAGACTTCTCAAATTCAAAACGATTCATATGAGATTATGATAAAATTCACAAAATGAAGGCTTATGACTACAAGTACGGATGAAGCTTCAATACGGATTCGCAATTCTAAGAGATTTGCACTAAAGTTATACTATGTAATCACAACGAGATTTGCAATTCTACGGGAGTACGGTACAATCTTTCTCAAGAACATCATACGGATTTTTCCCTATTTTAATCCGTCGTTACATGTTTCGTCACAAAAGACGTGTGCTAGAGGAATTGTAAAGAGAATCGGTCCAGGTATGTTAAGGCTAAACCTTTCCTTCATTTTGGCATGATCAGGTAACAACATGTGTTTGATAACGAGATATAAAGAGAAATTCATATTCCAGAATTTATGTACAGTTTCCTAGTCTCATAAGTGACAATATTCTCCCTTATCTGGACTTTATATTCAATTGAGTATTGTCTCCTTCCAGTCAAGAAATAAGAGGTTCTAAATACACACACACACACACACACACACACACACACACAGTATTATAGTATTTTCACTACCATCAAGCTATAATCGATGGACAAGCCCCTATTAGGCAACCTAGGATCAGATGGTAAGTTATATACCGAGCCTACTACGGTCGAGTGCCTATGAGTGAGCCCATTTGGCCGAGATACAGAGCCTAGTATCACCGAGCGCCTATGAGCGAGACTACTAAGGCAGAGCAGTTAGATATTCCAAGCCTTACAAGACAGGACAACTATTTTACTTACTATATTGACATAGTTGAATCAATATCAGCAGGTAAGCATATCTTCAGATTATCTTTGACTCCCAGTTACTTTTAGTTATTATATTATCAATTCAGTTGAAGCTTTCAGTTATCCTGTTGCCTTACATACTCGGTACATTATTTCATATTGACGTCCCTTTTGTCGGGGACGCTGCATTCCGTGCGTGCAGATTCAGACAGACAGACGAATAGACCTCCTCAGTAGGTGTTTCCCGAGTTCAACTTGATCGCTAAGCTCCACATCCTTCGGAGTTGTCGGGTCTAGTGTTTTGTGTACATCTTGTGTATATATGTATATATATGTTATGGGTAGGTCGGGGCCATGTTCCGATTACCGTACATCCATTAGTACAGGCTTGTAGATATATCCTGTCAGTTAGTGCAATATGTTGGGCTTGTAGGCCTTGTATGTATATTTTGTTAGTTTGCCAACTGTAGTAGTTATGAAGGTCTTGTCTGCCCAGCTTTATATTGATGTTTAGTCAGCGTTCACAAATTGTCTTGCAATGTGGCCCATGGCTAAAGTATGAAATTATATATTCAGAGTCCCTTAGTCACAAGTTGGTACGCAATGATAGGTGACGCGTTGGGTGCCCGTCGCGGCCCTTCGGTTTGGGTCGTGATAGTTTTCCCATTTTCAGATGATTTGGTTATTGTTTCATCCAAATTTCTCTCACTTAGGGTTTTATTTGATGAGTTACTTGTTGCATTTAGTGTCTTTTGCCCTCGTTGTGATTGTGATGAAGATGCTTGTGCCATTAATGCCTTCTGAGATGGTACGCGAGCTCTCTTGCCCATGGCTAACGTTAGAGGCGGATCCAGAATTTGACAACGACGAGTGCCATTATTTTTAATACAAACCTACCAATTGAATTAGGGTGTACATTATGACGGTTCAACCCATTTGAATTAGTTCGGTTCGTTCGATCTGATCCATTATGAACTAATTCAATCAGTTTACTATATTTTTAGTACATAAATAAATACGTGATCACCAAAACAACTGTCCAATTCGATCTAATTCTCTCAATACAAATTCTATTTATTATGACTAAAAAATTTAAATAAAATTTAAGTTAGCAAATACATCTAATCAACCTACATAACAAGATAGTATTGCGTTTATTGATGCCATTACTTTTAAGAAAATAAAGAAAAATATAACATTAAATGATTAAACAAATGATCAAAATCACATTCAAATAAAATTTAATGATCTAGAATGAGAAAAAGGAAGCAAATATATAATTCTAAATAAATAATAATAATTAGGTTGTACAAAGAGAGAGAATAAATACAAAAATAAAGAAATAGAAGGAACTAAAAACAGGAACAATTGGGACAACAAGGAGAAATAAACATCAGGTTAGGATTATGGGGGATTCGATCCTGAGTGTAGCACGTGAAAATTTGGCAGCTCAACCGTGGCACCCATAGTCTTTCTGTTACGTCTGGGTGCCACTCAAAAGCTATATCATATTTTCCAGTAAAATATCAATACATAAAAAAAATTTATGCGAGCGTCCGGGTACCGTACCACCCCAAAGTCCCGACATAGATCTGCCCCTGGCTGGGCGTATGTTAGTTAACATGCACTGAGAGAGAACGATCCATTCTAAGTTACAAATATTGTTATAGTTACAACTACTTTAAATTATAATGAACTAAACTTCATTGAGAGACATTGAGACTTGCTTAAACCTGAGTTTGAGAATTCGAGTTTTCAAAATTAAATTTGGTCTAAATCGAACCAAATCACCTCCAATCTTTTTTAATTATTTTTATTACATGCACCCTATATATGTGTTTTTAATGAATTTCAATCATACTCATTGAAAATAAATCTTTTTTTGCCTATATATTTTTGATTTATATATCATTAGTAATTTTTTATTGTTATTTTTGATAATATGACTTAGAGGTTAATGTTGGTAAGTAGTATCTATTTTTGGCTTATTTCTGTAGTTCTCCCTTAAGAAAATGAATAAAAGACCGACCCAAAAGCTGGCTCGTGGTCCACCAGGGGTTTGGTTGGGCTAGGCTTTTGTAAACTGATTTTAAACTAGGGCTTCTCAACCCAAACAACCTAGGTTGGGTTGGGCTGCACCAGTCTTTTTTTTTTTTTTTTTTATAGTTTTGAAGGATATTTTATATTATAACAAAATTATACAGGGAGGTTCCTTGAAGTGGCATCATTACAAAGTTGGCCGATAACAGAAGTGGCTTCATATGACTTAGGGATACTACTACTAACGTTGCTACTACTAATACTATTACTAGATTTATATCCGCTGGTACGACTATTACAAATACTGCTACTAGCTATGGCAGCATGATCTTGTCCAGCTGTTTTGGTCCACAATGATGTTGCTTGCCAGTCGTGACATAAGTTGGTTGGTATGGATGATGATTCCCATTGTTCACAAAAAGCTGGTGTTGGGTCCTTAGTTCCTCCCCAAAGCTTGCTTTTCTGCCTTAGTCATGGTCTCCCTTGTTTGTATTTCATTATAAGTTTGCTTGTGAAAGGGGGGGATCCGCCAAAAAGGTGATATTAGTTCCTGATAGTTCTTTTCCAAAAAGTGCCAAGCTATCCGCAACTGTGTTTTTCTCCTTGTATATGTGGCGTAACTTGGTATCACACAGCTGGTGGATCATGTACCTCCAATCATTTAGCAAGGATGAGTTTTGTATTGTATTATTTTGGATCATGGTAACTACCTGTTTGGCATCAAGTTGAATATCTAGCGGGGTAAACTAGTGGTGTATGGCTAGTTGTAAACCTTGTAGTAGAGCCATTAGTTCAATGTCTATGATATTATTAGCATGGTAGTTTCCTGCGTAGCCCATGAGCCAATCTCCATGTTGGTTTCTAAATATGCCTTCATAGCCTGCCTGGGAATTGTTTGATTTATAGGCACCATCCATGTTTAAAGAGATTACACCTTGAGTAGGAGGTTCCCATTTTACATACATGGGGATCTTTTGTTCGTGTAGGGTTTGATTATGAGTCAGATAGTAGTGTTCCTCTGCTAGTTGTATTACAACTTTGTGTGAAGGGAGGGTTAACACATGTTCAAAGTGGTTTGTATTGCGTATCTTCCACAAGTGCCATAATCCAAAAGGGATTATATGGTTTAGTGATATATTATGGACAGGAGTAGTGTCCTGCATGAATATTAGTTGATTAAGCCACAACTTATTAGGGGTAGATTGTGTATTTTTTTTATGAGATGGGATAGGTTTAGGTTTCCCCATAGGTGAGTAGCATGGTTACAGTGTAAAAGAATGTGGTCAATGGTTTCTATTTCGCTAGGGAAATGGGGACATTGATTTGTTTGGGTAATGCCTAGTTTATGAAGATATGCTTTGGTGGGGAGTCTATTGTGACAGGCTAGCCAAATAAAAATTTTAATTTTTGGAGTGATTCTTAATTTCCAAATCCAACCATAATGGTTTAGAGATGGAGGTGATTTTGTTAAAGTTGTGTAGCAGGATTTGACTGTAAATTGACCTGTTGTAGTTAACCCCCATTTTATGTGGTCAGGGTTGGTATCATAGTGGGGAATGTATGTTTTATTAACTAGAAGAGTTAATTTTGGAGGTAGGTTGAAAGATAGAAGAGTATTTGAGTCTTGATTCATTTGTAAGGCTGAACCTACTGTTAAATTATGTTCAGATTGTGTTAATGGACCGAATATAAGGCTACGAATTGTAGTGTTTGGGGCTACCCAACTGTCTGTCCAAAATTTGACATGACTACCCCGAGTAACTTGCCATTATATTACTTGTTGAAATACATCCCATCCTTTTAAAATATGGTTCCAGATTCTAGACTTAATACTTGATTTATTAGTCCTATTAGGCTTGACGTATTTGGGGATCAGTACTGAGGCGCAGTTAGCATAGGGATTGTGGAGCATTCTCCAGGCAGTGCTTGCTAAAATAACCAGGTTTTTTTGTTGTAAATTTTTGATTCCCAACCCCCCATTGTCCCTATGAGTCGTTAATGTTTCCCATGCTAAAAGATGGATTTTCCTTTTTTGCTCTGTGGCTCCCCATAAAATTTTTTTGGTAGGTCTCCATTCTTTTAATGATGTATTGGGGAAGTGTTGTGATTTGCATGATATGGTTTGATAGCGTATTAAGAGTTGATTTAATAAGGGTAGTACGTCCCGCCATTGTGAGGCGCTTCATTTTCCAACCTGCTAATCGATTTTTAAAGTTGTCAAGGATGAATTGATAGTCACTTGTGGTTGGTCTAGAGGTGAATATAGGGAAGCCTAGGTATTTACTGAATGATCTACCTTCCTGCATATTAAAACAGGATAGTATGAAATATCTGTCGTGGGGAGGGGTGTATTTTGAAAAAAAGATTTTTGATTTGGCCAAGTTAAGATTTTGGCCGGATTTTTCAGAGAATTGATTAAGAATGTCTATGATTTGATGGAAACTGTTTGTACTGATTTTGAAGGCTAATATATTATCGTCGGCAAATAGTAGATGGGAGATTTGGAGTCCATTTTTATGGATGGAGATTGGCTTCAAAATGGTATAGTCCACGGCTTGATGGATTTGTCTTGACAAGACTTCCACGCATAGGATGAATAAATAGGGGGAGAGGGGGTCACCTTGTCTGAGTCCTCGAGTGGGTGTGAAGTACTCCATTGGTGTACCGTCAAATAATATAGAGGTATAAGTGGTAGATACACAAGACATTATTAGTGAAATTATTTGTGGGGGAAAATTAAAGAGTGTTAAGGAAGTTTTGATAAAGCTCCATTCCATTCTATCGAATACCTTTTTCAGGTCTATTTTAAGAAGCATTTTATGGCATTTAGACTTAGAATGTTGGAAGTGGTTTATTAATTCACTTACAGTTATAGCGTTGTCAGCCGCTCGTCTGTTAGGTTGGAAGGCAGATTGTACCGGGCTTATAATTTTTTTGAGGAGTGGCTTGATACGGTTAATAATTATCTTTGAGATAATTTTATATAAGGTGTTTCATAAGCTAATAGGTCTGAATTGGTTCATTGATGAAGGGATTTTGACTTTTGGAATTAGGCAGACATAAGTACTGTTAATTTCCTCCGAAATATAACACTGGGTGAAGACTTGTTTGCAAAAGGTTTTTAACGAAGATTGTAATTGAGGCCAGAATTTTTGAAAAAATAGGGAGTGGAGGACATCAGGCCCTGGTGATTTGCGTGGTTGGAAAGATAGTACAACTTGTTGAATTTCTAGATCAGTAAGCGGTTTGGATAAGAGGTCATTGTCTTCTTGTGTTAGTATATTGTAGGAGTGTTTTGGGTAGTGTCTTGGGGAAGAGACATGTGATGTGGTGTATAGCTTTTGAAAGAATTGTGTAGCAATTTTTTGGACTGAGTCTATGTCCGTGATCCATTCACCAAGGGGATTTTTAAAGTGGTTATACGATTACGACTTCTACGTTTTAGTATGGATAGATGAAAAATCTAGTGTTTGCATCGCCGTCATTAAGCCAGTTAATCTGCGATTTTAATTTCCAAAACTCTTCCTCAAGGGTTAATAAATGATTACATTGGCCAATTAAGTCTTGCTCAAGGGATTGTAGGAAGGAGCTAGTAGGGTATCAGGGGGAATTTTGAAGTCCTGTTAGTCTAGCAATTAACTTATTTTTTTGTTTAAAAATGTTACCAAATGAATTTGTGTTCCAATGTTTTACCAAGGAAGTAAAATCTGAGATTCCTTCTATTATTGGAGGGTTAGGGGACCATATTTGATTCAGTAAGTGAGAGAATTCGGGGTGTGAGAGCCACATAGTTTCGAATTGAAATAAATTTTCTTTTTTATGGAGATGTTTGTCTAGTGTTAGTAATAAAAGGCAGTGGTCTGAATGTATTATAGGAAGGTGATGTACATGGGCTTCAGGATAATTATTTAACCAGGCCGAGTTAGCTACTATTCTGTCTAGTCGTTCTAAAATTAAGGAACCTCATTTTCTTTTATTAGTCCATGTGTATTTGCTTCCCAAAAACCCTAGGTCTAGAAGTTGATAGTAGTTTAGGCAATCCAGCATTTTATTTGCCCTAGAATTATTATAGAGCAGCCACCGAATTTTTCATTTGAGAATAAAATTTGATTAAAGTTTCCCCCCACGAGCCAGGGGTCATTGTAATAGTCTGCTACATGTTTAAGGTTTTTCCATAGAACTTGACGAGACTCATATGAGTTGCATGCATATATTGCTGAGAATAAAAAAGGAGGGTTTTTTTTTGACATACCTGGACCATGCAATGGACTTCTTGATTTGTGACCCTTATTTCAGAGACTTGGACTATTTGATCATTCCATAAGACTACTATTCCGCCTACACGGCCATCAGCAGAGACTTGAGAAAGGTGAGTGAAAGAGAAGTCATTCCTAGTGCCTTGGTGGTCTTGGACATGCGTTTCAAGAAGTACTACTAGAGGAGGTTGGTAATAATTTAGTAAGGAACAAAAGTTTTTGCGAAAGTCTGGAGACTGAGCCCCTCTACAACTCCATATTATAAAATTCATTGATCTAGTACGCTGTGGGTGAGGCAGTAGGGGCAGTGGTTGCTCCTCCTGAGTTGAGTTTTGTTGGGTCATAGGTGGTGTTGTCCCCCTCAGTGTTGGGGTTATCACTACTGCAAATTTGCCCGCTTCTGGGTTCACAGGCGGCTTCAGTTTGATCAAGAACTTGGTCACTTCTGGTGGGCAACTGAGAATGATTTTTTTGCATATTGTTCCTTGAGGACAAAGATGTGGCATGCCCCTATCCCTACGGTCTCTAGGCGTGTATCCCTCATTTCTTCTAGGATCATGGCTAGCTCTTGTGGGTTGACTGCTTTTTGTTCTTCTGGAGAGGGTGGTTAGGGATTCATTGATGATGTGGGGGTGTAGGGGACCGATGGAATCATTAGGGATAAGGGAAGTGAGTTTGGAATGTGGGTGTATTCGTGGAGCCATGGAGTCTGGGATTGGAGTGTGGGATAAAATGAGAGGTCCATGTATGGATTGAAGTGTTGTTGGTATTGAAGAAAGAGGTACCAGTATGAGTCTATTGCTTGCATGGGCATGGTCGTCTAGTTGTAGAGGCCGTGGAAGGTCATTGCAATGTTCATACCCTCCATTATGATCTGTGCTAGGTCTTGGGTGTTTTGGATTCTGACTATTATCTCTTGGTTGTTGATAACCATTGAGAATGTCAGTGCATGGTTTTGGAGTCCCATCTCCAACCACGACTAAGGGGGTTGGAATAGGGATGGATTCTGGGCAGTGTAGATCACTGGGAATATTGGGGTGTTGGAGTTGTTTTGATTCATGTTCTCCGGTTGAAGAAAATGTATGTGGCGGGGCTGGTAAGGCATCAAAGTTGGGCGATGGTGCTGGGTTCTTATTGGGTGTAGAGGGAAAGGACGAGGTTGCATGGCTATATAATAGTGATAATTGGGTGGGAGTGTTTGATGATTGTGTGAGAGTATTAGTTTGTAATGATTTGGGAGTATTTGTACTAATAGGGTTATTAGTCGTGAGAGGGGGTTCTGATGACTTGTGATCTTTGTTGATTTTATTAGTGGGCTGCTCACATGGGCTTGAGTGAAGGGGGGTTTGCATGACTGAGAGGTTTACGTGATGGGAGCGAGGTATGTTTTTGAGTTATATAGAAGGTTCATCATGATGTTATAGTTGAGTGTGGGTTGGGCTTGTAATGGGTTTTTGTGTGATGTTGTGTTTTGTGTTTTCATTGGGTGAGGGGGGAGGTGAAGGCAACGTGGCAGTGGGATATTGAGGATGAGTGTTATTGGAGTTACTGTTTAACCTAGGGTATGGTGAATTGAGAGAATCATTAGGTGAATGAGGGGTAAGTCGGTTACCATCATCAGAGATGGAGTTGGGTTGGTGGGTTGACCCGTTGTGGGTATGGAGTAGTTATAATTGGGCCACTACATTTTTTATTGGGCTCGAACTATTTTCTTCTATGTGGGTTGTGGTATGGTGTCCTTTTGGGTGTTGGAGTTAATTAAATGGTTAAAACTATTAGTAAGACTAATAGTATCGTTATTAAGAAGTTGAGATCCGTTCTAGAGAGAGTGAATATGCTCTATATACCGAAGGCAACTCAATGAGAGATAATAATTCCATTTTGAACAAATATCGGAGGTTAAAATATCTTTGAAAGAATTAAGTGTCATTGGAAATAAATAAATTGAGAGAGCATTGATTTATTATCCCTATAGTTTACCGAACTACATTAACACTTAATACCAAAAGAAAAGATATGTTAAAAGGACATTTTGTCGGCAGCAGTTGAAACTCAGATAATTTAACATAGTTTTGACACCAGAAGAAGCCGTGCAGTTGAACGGTCAACCACCGTGTAGGACAGAGGCGAATATCAAAAGCATGTGTAGCTAACGTAGCAAACTGTCTATAACAGACAACTAACATCTAATCCTCTTATTCTGACCTCAAGGTGGGTCCCTTCACTAGAAAACATTAGTTGTCCCCTTTCGTTACTTATGTAGTCGTGCAACTAGAATACTTGTTTTCTTTTGTGAAATCTTTTTTTTTTATTTCATCCTGAGTGTCTAATTGCTTTTTGATTTTAAGGCATCCCTAAAACCTTCTGTTTACCCTAAAAATCGAGTAAATAATTAAATTTATATTATGGTTTTAAGGATATGTAATTTAATTCAATATCAATTGGTAAACAAAGAATCAAATAGATAAATAAGACAATAAGATAAATCAAACTAGTATACAAGTGGAGTCTCGACCTCGATTCGAGACAGTCTCGAGGTAGAGCAGTAATAATAGTAAAGAGTGGAACGACAATGATGAACGATAAATGAAGTAAAGAGAGTAACGGATGTATATATTCTTATTAGTGAATAACCTTGCAAATGAATGAAATTCCTTTTTATATAATAGAGGAGTTCTAAATAAGGTACACTTCTAATTATAGTAGGAAATCATATTGACAACTGGTTAACCGCTGAAGATCAATTCATTCCGAAATTCACGCCACGATCCTCGACCCGTCGTGGATATCTTGTTCTTTCCGTTATTGAGCTATACCGGCGTCATTTCGGAGTATGCCCTTTTCTGACCTCGATTATTTATGTCGACCTCGATTTGGAAACAACTTTGATTTCGGACTCGACGTCCTAGCCTTTTGACGTGATATCCCTCTTTCCATCAAAGAATGAAATCGGGTAGCCTCGATTTCCACTGTATACAGATAGACCCCGCGTTTCTTAGAATAAAATGGTAAGAAACGACTTGAGCATTGATTTTTTGGACATCTCGATCATGATGTCATCCTTATGATGTAACTGACGGAGGCGACCGAAACGTTCCTTCGGTACAGTTTCCCAAATCATTAATGCTTGTCAGCGGGTGGTCGGCCACTAGCACCACCGGGCTGTCGCCGTGAATCTATAAATATAGACTTCTTTTTTGAATCAAAGCTTTACTTTTACTTTCATCAAACTTCTAAGTCCATTAACTCTCTCTATCTCATCTCTTCCGCCGCATGTTGAGTCAACCTCGTTAGCACCAAAAACACCTAGTTTCATTTTCCTTCGCTCTTCTTTACCTGAATCAATGGCGAAAACCTCCAAAACCGTCCCACAAAGGAGAAAGCTTCTTCCTATTCTTCGCAGCCGGCCGGCTGGTGGCAAAAACACCTGTGGAACCGCTCCCCCACGAGTATATTCCCGGCCCATGCATTTTAAAATCTAATTTCAAGATCGAGAACCCTTCATTAGTCCTAGGCCGATGTGAGCATGTGTCGAGATACATCTACTCCATAACAACGAGCCACCTCGAAGCCATGAAGAGGGATTGTAACTGGGGGCCCGAGGTCATGGTAAAAGTCCCTGCTCCTGAAGAGAGCATTACTACTGTCATGGGCTGCTTTCCAGCCACGCTCCATGACCCCTTAGACGTGCCCCATGGCGGCCTAGCAAGCCTGTCAACGCCTAGCCTCACAGTCGGCCCCATAGTCTCAGCAGCCAAGTGACAAGCGTGCATGTGCCTCTAACGCCCCACTGATAGTCCTTGCCAGCGCCCAGCGGCAGGCGAATACCAACAGTGTCGAGCGCACAAACCCCATACTGCCAACAATGACGCACGCATAGACAGTGCCACACACACAGATCTAATGCCAAACGCCAGCGCCCAGCCGCTGGCAGATCCAAAGAGTGTAGCGCGCACCGACAACAATACGCGCGCAGACCCTGATGCTCAAGACAAAGTTGCTGCCAGCAGACTTGTTTCTACCTTGTAGAAAACTAAGTCCTTTTCATTGTAAATATAGAGTAGTTTTATTCCATTTATTTCCATTATGATTCTCTAGCTTATTTAGGTCAAGTCCTGTAACTTTGGTTTTCTCTTTAAGCATTATTAGTGGATCAAGCATTCAAAACTTTCTAGCAAGCAAAAAATTCTCTGTATTGGTGTCTCTCCCCCTCGACACCGCGTTGTCTTTCTGTAATAGCTTTCATTAATGCAATCAAGCTTTCTTTCAATCCTCATTTTTGTTCTCTCAATTGCTCTTGACATTGGTTTTCTCGTACGGCACTGACAATCTCGTCTAGCATACAGAGGGGACCGCAGTTGGTGGACATCAACTGCATTGACATTAGTTTCTTAGAGTTACGTCGCCTTTCCAAGGAATCTCAGGAAGGCACCACGTAACACTACTCATGTAGAGGGGTTTTTAAATGTTTACACTTACCCCTTCACATTGGGTCCCCTCGACCCCATGATCGTTGATTTTTGCAAAAGATACCGGGTCACCATCGGCCAACTTCACCCCTCGTTCTAGTGCATTGTGATTATGCCGCGCTTCTTCTCCAGAAAGGCCGAGGGGATGGAGTTCACCCTTATCCACCTCATGCGGTTGTACCTACCTCGACTTTTTTTAGAACTGATCAAGCTCCAATGCCGAGCAATGAAGGCGTTGTTTGTGAGTATCGACTAGGACAAGGATCGGGGTTGGATGAGTCGGTTCATTCGGTTAAGGACATGTGACATCATCTCGAAGGAAAAAATGCCATTCGCCGAGGAGTGGAACCCCAATTGTAAGTAATTTTATACCTATTATTCTTCGTACCTGTCTTTGCTTTATATAACATTCTCATTTGCTATGCAGCCGTTGCATGGATGCTTCTCACAGTCCCCGAACTTGAAGACTAGGTTCGAAAGTTAGCTCGACTACCTCCCACGCTGAGCGCAGCTGGCGTGACTTGGCAAAGGGCAGATGGGAAGCAAAGAACCATGTTAAAGATCTTCTTCCTTATATTTGGAAATACTTTATGTACCTTTATTTATTACTAAGCTTCTTTTGCGCATGCGTGACATACCCCCAATGGTCTATTGAATGTTTTTTTGTATAATGTTCCATCTTCAGCCAATGTGAATCGGTAGCTTTGGTTCGTAGGGCCCTCGACTCTTTAGGGTCCAATTAGAGCTTTCCATTTTTCAAGTATTCAATATATTTGTTCCTCCAATTCTAGGTTAAGATTATAGAGTTTATTTCGGCATGACCTTCCTCGATCACGGATCTCGAGAGTTGAACGACAGTCCCCGAGCTGATCTCGTCCTCCTTGACCGATGGCCCTAAATTTACGAGCGCATCAGCTTCGCTGTTTTGTTCTCGAGGTACATGCTGTAAGGTCCGTTCCTTAAAACGGCGCAAAGTTACCTGGAGCTTTTCCAAATACCTTTGCATTCTATCCTCTCGAACTTCAAAGGTTTTGTTTAATTGGTTCACCACCAGTAAAGAGTCACACTTGGCTTCAATGACTTCTGCTCCCAAGCTTTTAGCTAGATCAAGACCTGCAATCATGGCCTCGTAATCAGCCTCATTGTTAGTCAACTTAGAAGTTTTGATAGATTGCCTAATAGTGTTACCCGTGGGCGGCTTCAAAATGATGCCTAGCCCGGACCCCTTCATATTCAAAGAGCTGTCTGTGAAAAGGGTCCACACCCCCGATGATGTAACCGGTTTTAACAAGAGTTCCTTTTCAACTTCGGGTATGAGGGTTGGCGTGAAATCGGCCACGAAGTCCGCTAAAATTTGAGACTTGATGGCCGTTCAGGATCGATATTCGATATGGTACCCACTGGGTTCGACAGCACATTTGGCTAATCGGCCCGATAGATAGGGCTTGTGAATAATAATACAAAGTGGGTAAGTGGTTAATACACATATGAGGTGCCATTGAAAGTATGGTTTTAACTTTCTAGAGGCGCTTATCAGTGTAAGTGCCAATTTCTCTAAGTGTGGATATCTAGTCTCATCTTCTCCTAAGGTTCGACTTCCATAATAAACAGGAAATTATGTACCTTCCTATTCTCGAACTAGGACACCAGTTACCGCTATTTTCGATACTGCCAACTATAAGTAGAGTTTTTAATCCACCTTTGGAGTGTGAAGTAGTGGCGGGCTCGATAGGTATAGTTTCGATTTTTCTAATGCCTGTTGGCATTCCAGGGTCCAGGCAAAATCGTTCTTCTTTTTGAGTATAGAGAAAAATCTGTGGCTTCGATCCGAAAATCTTGAGATGAATCGGCCTAAAGCAGCTATCCGTCTGGTCAACCTTTGCACGACCTTTACACTGTCCACGACGGCAATGTCTTCGATGGCCTTGATTTTATCGGGGTTGATCTCGATCCCACAATTCGACACCATGAAGCTGAGGAACTTGCCTGAACCGACCCCGAACACACATTTCTCGGGGTTGAGCTTCATGTTGTATTTCCTTAGTATCTCGAACATTTCCTGTAAATGTGCCAAATGGTCATCTTCGCGCAGGGACTTAACTAGAATTTCATCAATACACACTTCCATTGACTTGCCTATTTGTTCTTCGAACATTTTATTTACTAGGCGTTGGTAGGTAGCTCCTACATTTTTAGCCTGAAGGGCATTACTTTATAACAATATGTTCCATATTCGGTGATAAATAAAGTCCTTTGCTGGTCTTTCGGGTTCATTTGAATTTGAATATACCCGGAATAGGCATCGACAAACGTGAGGATCTCGTGGCCTGCCGTGGAGTCGATCATGCGAACGATGTTAGGAAGTGGAAAAGAATCGTTGGGGCATGCCTTGTTTAGATACTTATAATCTACACATATTCTAAGTTTGTTCCTTTTTTTAGGAACTACAACTACATTGGCTAACCATTCGGGATATTTTACCTCCCGAATGAAACCTATTTTGAGAAGTTTAGTTACCTCGTCCTTTATGAATGCTTGCTTTACCTCGGACTGGGGTCTTCTCTTTTGTTTCACCGGTCTAAACTTAGGGTCCAGGCTTAGTCTATGGGTTGTTATCTCCGGTGGGATTCGTTCCATGTCTAAGTGGGACCAAACAAAATAGTCTATGTTATCAATAAGACATTGAATAAACTTCTTCCTGAGTTAGGGGGTTAACCCCGTTCCCAGGTATACCTTTCGCTCGGGATGATACTCGATCAATATAACGTGTTCCAGCTCTTCGACCGTTGATTTGGTGGCATCGAAATCTTCGGGAACGACAAAAGTTCGAGGAGTCAGAAAATCCTCCTCCTCTTCTTCCATCTCATGTTTCCCCGATTTAGTCGAGGCTGGTGGTGATGATTGCTTTTTGGCTTCCTATTTACCTCTGATGCTCGACCTTTACGAGGTTGATAGCGCCGATATCGGTGTTACCTCATCGACTGCAAATATTTCCTCCGCAACATGCTGCTCCCTGTACACTATTTTTACACCGTCCGACGTCAGGAATTTCATCATTTGGTGGAGAGTTGAAAGGACTTCCCTCATGTTGGGGATCCAAGGCCTTCCAAGTAGGGCATTGTACCTCATATCTCCCTCGATTACGTGATACTTGGTATCCTGAATGGTTCCAACCACGTTCACTCGTAGGATTATCTCTCCTTTAGTTATTTTACTGGCCATATTGAAGCCGTATAAGACCTAAGTTGTGGGCACGATTTAATCCTGTAGGCCGAGCTTCTCCACGACCCTCGATCAGATGATATTTTTCGATCTACCTGGATCTGCTAAAACACGCTTAACTTGAACTTTATTTGATAAAATAGAAATTACCAGAGGGTCGTTATGGGGCTGAGAAATTCCTTCCGCTTATTCGTTGTTGAATGATAAGGTGCCTTCTAGCACATAATCCCGGGTTCATTTTTCCCTAGTGATTTATACCTTAGTGCGTTTGAATATGGGTACCTACGGAATGTCGACCCCACCGACAATCATATGAATGACATGTTGTGGTTCCTCCTGTTCATTTTTCATGTTGGCGTCCCTTTCTCTAAAAAAACTCTTGGCTCCATCTCTGAGGAACTCTCAAAGATGACCCTCGTTGAATAGACGGGCTACCTCCTCCCTCAGTCTCTTGAAATCGTCGGTTCTGTGACCATGCGTTCCATGATACTTGCACATCAAATAGGGGTTTCTTTAGGAAGGATCGGTCTGTATGGGTCTAGGCCATCTAGTATCTTTGATCCTTCCTTTTGACGATACAATTCCTGATGTATCGATGCTAAAATTATATTCCGATAATCCGGGTGCCTCTGTGGGGTCGGCATAGTTTTCAAAACCACTTTTTCTCATAAGTCCCCGAGAATTATGTCCTCGATCACTTCTTCGATCATTCCTGGTGGAATTGCATCCTGGACCATTGTTCCTTTGATCTGCAGTGTAAGGTTGATATCGGTCTTTGTTCGACCTTGGCTCCCTGTCGACGTCCCTCTAATTTGTAACTATCGACCTGTTTGGATGTACAGAAGCGGAAGGGGCTCCTAGTTGGTCGTGCTCGACCCTGATCTTCGATTGATATCGGTTGTGCACATCTGCCCAAGTTACAGCCGGATACTCGATCACATTTTGTTTCAACTGACGTGATGCTATCGAACTCCGTTCATTCAACCCTTGAGTGAAAGCTTGAACGGCCCAATCATTAACCGGTGGCAACTCCATTTATTCCATTTGAATGGGGACACGAACTCCCTCAGCATTTCATTATCCCTCTGTCTTACCTTGAAAAGGTCCGTTTTCCTTATCGCGGCCTTTATGGCCCCGACGTGTGCCTTCATGAAAGAATCTACTAACATGACAAATGAGTCGATAGAATTTGGCAGTAGGTTGTGGTACCAAATCATTTCTCCCTTCGACAAGGTCTCTCAGAACTTTTTCAATAACACAGATTTGATCTCATTACTTTCCAAATTGTTACCCTTGATGGTGCACGTGTAGGAGGTAACATGTTCGGTGGGGTCGGTAGTCCCGTTGTATTTCGGTATGTCCGGCATGCGAAACTTTTCTGGAATGGGTTTTGGAGCTGAACTCGGAGGAAAAGGCTTTTGTTCAAACTTCTTCGAATCCATCCCTTTCAAGATTGGCGGTGCCCCCAGTATTTGATCAACTCGGGAGTTGTATGTTTACACTTTTTATCATTGACTTCTATTTTCTTCTCTCCTGATTCAATTCTTTTGGTAAGCTCCTCAAGCATTTTCATTATCGCAGGATCAGTCCCCAATTCATTACCATTCGACCTTTTCGGTAATGGCTCGGTACGGCGAGTACTATCCAGCTTGACCCTATTCAGAATTCTATGGTGATTTTGTAACTGAGAAATAACAGCTTGCTGAGCTTGAAGCATTTCGAATATCACTTGGAGACTGACTCCTCCGTCTCCTCTGCCCTGTGTTCCTTGGCTACCTAGGTATACGCATAGGTCTGCATTTAAAGCAACGTGCGAGCTGACATCGACTGGGTTGGCAACCGGTGCTTCTTCGAGATTATCATGTGGCACCTTGACTCCTGGAGCAATCACATTTTCATTTCCCTGTGGAATCCGAGGCCATTGTTACCGTGTGTGGATGCGTTTTGTGAGTCTGACATGTTTTAAGCTGAAAAGCAAAGACACTTGACAAGAACAAGTGTAAAATAGTGTATTTTACCAGAATCAGTATTGAACAATAACTATTATCCTTAGCCTCACGATGGTCGCCAAACTGTTTACCCCAAATATCGAGTAACAATTAAAATTATATTGTGGTTTTAAGGATATGTGATTTAATCCAATACTAATTTGTAAACAAAGAATTAAATAGATAAATAAGACGATAAGATTAATCAAAGCAGCATGCAAGCAGAGTCTAGACCTCGATTCGAGAAAGTCTTGAGGTAGAGCAGTAATAATAGTAAAGAGTGGAACAATAATGATGAATAGTAAATGAAGTATAAAGAGTAACGGATGTATATATTCTTATTAGTGAACAATGATCATCCTTACAAATGAATGAGATTCCTCTTTATACAATAAAGAAGTTCTAAATAAGGTACACTTCTAATTATAGTAGGAAATCATATTGACAACCGATTAACTGCCAAAGATCAATTCATTCCGAAATTCACGCCACGATCCTCGATCCATCGCGGATATCTCGCCCTTTTCCGTTATTGAGATATACCAGCGTCATTTCAGAGTATGCCCTTTTCTAACCTAGATTATTGATGTCGACCTCGATCTGGAAACCAACTTCGATTCCGTACTCGACGTCCTAGCCTTTTGACGTGACATCTCTCTTTCGATCAAAGAATGAAATCGGGTAGCCCCTATTTCCACTGTATACACCTTCTTTACGAAGAATATTTTTAACATTGAAAGATTTCAAATTCGTTTTCAAACACAGTCCATATCTTAACACTACATATACATTTTCCCGTCGACTTCTGCATTCCCATACTATTGTAATATGATTATTATATATGTACGTAATTAGTAGGGAAAAGGACAAGTAACCTCAATCTATGAGCGAAGATTCAACTACATATATTTTTTTTTGGGTTTTATTACCCCTTCTCCTGAAATATTCTAAAGTAGAATAAATATCTCATTCAAATATCATAATTAGATTTTTCTTGAGAGGTGAAATACACTCGTATGCCATATTTTTTTTTATTATTCTTGTTTTCTCTCTAATTATTGTTATCCTAAATCGCATACGCAACTTACGCGCTCAATCAAGTAACAAAAGAGTTTAGTAGAGTATCATTCCCATGAGTACTTGTGATCAATTAACAAATAAATAAAGCATATTCTAATTTATCGAGTCAATAATAAGTTCAAACTGATTTTTGTTCAATTAATTCTACTAAATAAAGTTGCGAGTAAAAGAAGAGCTAATTAACCACCTCACTTAGCACGGACATTTAGTTCATGAGAAATAATATTCCAGGGTCATGGTTGGATAACCATCCTGCTGAGTTGTTCGATCAACTCGACTTATTAATTTATCTGAGTTATGAACTTGCAAGGACAATAATACTCGTAAAAGTTTTTCAACTTGTACTCGCCTATTTAATTTATTTCAAACCCTATATTTCTATGAGATTAAAGACAAAAAGTACGCATTAACAATTTCTTGCACATTTGGCTAAGCATAGAGAATAGGTAAAATACTATCCGTATTCGCCAATCAATTTCCTAATGACCTGGTTCAAAATCGCTCTCTATTTAATCCTAGTTCTATCAAGAATTACTTCATTCAAGTTCAATTGAAGATTCATATATAGTGTTTCAACGTTAGCTAGACATTAAAATAATTAGGCTCAAGATATGAATAAACAACCCAATATAATAAATTAACTCGTAAAATTAAGGCAAAATACATCGACAGTCCCTTAAAATTTTCTCCACTTTTCACTTAAACACTTCATCTTAAGTATGTTCCATTTGAACACTTTATCCAGACTTTTACTGTATCATTTAGACACAAAAATATGACATGTCAAGGTAATTTTTTCTCACATTTTTTATGTGCGTGAAATGATTCTAAACAAATTCCTTATATTTCTTGCCGGAAAATAAAGAACTTTTGCCGAAAAATTATTCCTCAACATTTCAAAAGGAGGAAGAAAAGAAAAAAAAAGGTGCATTGTCCATATCATTTCATGTTTCAAGGCCATTGAGCTTCATGACATCAACGATCTAGCCCCAAATGGGTTCCAGATTCAATCCTATATCAAAATAAAAAAATACTCACTTTTTAAATATTCAAAAAAACATAGATCTGATTTGACCCAACTCCTTCGACTGTTGACAATGCTGCTTCAATTCTAACCAGCTTAATATTCAATAAAGAACCCCAAACTGCACGGGTGAGTACGTATTAATGTTAAAAGCAAACCCCAATATTCATTAACCAAAACATAAATAAATTGAGGGTTTCAAATTTCAATTTCTAGTTTCTAGTTCTTCCAATTTTCAATGGTAAATCTTCAGATTGAGTCACTATTTTTCCGTCATCACTTTTATTTGTGTACTGTTATCACATTCATTGGAATGACGGTGACAACCACTTTTATTGGCCAAGCTTCATCATCACGGGGTGGGGTTTGGAAGGGGCGCAGTTCGCAAAGGTTGTCGGTGGAACGACGACGCAATGTGCGATTGTTTGTTGTTATTTTTGTTGTCCATGTGGGCTCGTGAATCTTCTTGTGCTAACTGGTTTTAGTAATCTGTATTGCTGTAAAATAAAATAATAAATTTTCTAAAAATACAGAAACAGTGAGAAACCTCACTAGCGCGGGCTCTAGCGCGGGTTTAGCGCGGCCGCGCTAGTGGGATTTACTTGGGATAGTAAGAAACCTGACTAGCGCGTGTTGAGCGCGGCCGCGCAAGTCCAGGCGTCCTCAACTTCTCTTCTGAAAAAAAAATACAATAATAAATCGAGCCCACTGAATACACAGTGTGTCCTTAAGGAAATTATTTCCCTCAAGTACCCGAGGTTTTGGAACATATCCTTCTAGGATAGAACAATTTAACTCACCAGCGTATCGGTACCAAAAACTCTGGTGATCGGCGAACCACTTGATGGTCGTAAAACACACTGGAATATTTTTGTGCAGAAGAATAAGAATAAGACCAGAAAATTTAGTAAGTAAAGATTCTGGGATTCAAGGCATATTTATAGCCAATTTCGTACTGTTTCTGAAAAGGTTTTGCAACCTTTCAGAACAGCCATAGCTGTTGGAACATGTGTGAAGATTGCGGGAAAATTAAAAACGGATTTAAAATAATCCGGGAAAAATGGACCGGACCTTTGTCCAAAAAGATTAATCAATCAATCTTTGACCGAATCCGAATCCGAATCCGAAATCGAGCCGAGCGACGACGACGATGACGAAGACGGCGCGAGGCTTTCCTTCTTCTCAACTCTTTAAGATCTAGAAGAAGAGATTCTCTATATATACACATAGATTTTCTTTCCTTCTTCCAATTAGGGACAAAGTGCACTAATTCAAAATTTCACTTCCCTCCATTTCTTTTCCCACCATTTTCCATTCACTCTCTTTAAGCTACACCAAGATTAAAATTAAGCTACACCAAGATTAAAGACCAACAATTCCCCACATGAATGGGGAATGACTATAAAATAATGGAATGCACGGACGTGTGTGTTTTACATGCAAGAATTAATTGCATCTGGATAAGTAGGTTTCCCTTTGAACTTTCCGTAGTNGGTCATATCCTTCCAGACTTAGCAAAACATTAAAAAGCTTTAAACTTTATTGACTCATCAAAAAGCCTTAATGATTTACCTTGATTTCTAAACATTATCTTCATCGCGAGAATGGGTCGAGTTATTTGACAATGTTGAACCGTCATTCATGACTTTTTTTGATCTCTTTGAACTTAGCTCTTGGGATCTCCAGTCTACTAGGTAGAGTTATCGCCATGATGACTTGTCCTAGGCCTTAACCCCATTCCCTTTGATGATCTTTCAACTGTCTCTCTAGATAGGCCNGTATTGACGCTTGACTATCATAATGTATACAAATAAGTTCCAAAGGTTTGGGCCAAAATGGAATATTTTCCAAGAAATTCCGGAGCCATTCAGCTTCTTCACCGGCCTTATCTAAAGCTATGAATTCAGATTCCATTGTAGAACGGGCGATGCACGTTTGTTTGGATGATTTCCAAGACACTGCTCCACCCCCAATTGTGAAAACATATCCACTCGTGGATTTAACTTCAGATGATCCGGTGATCCAATTTGCATCACTATATCCCTCGATCACGGAGGGATATTTGTTATAATGCAAAGCATAATTTTGGTTATTTCAGATATCCCAAAACTCGTTTCATTGCCATCCAATGTATTTGATTGGGATTACTTGTAAATCGACTCAGTTTGCTAATAGCACATGCTATATCTTGTCGTATACAATTCATTATATATATCAAACTTCCCAATACTCTTGCATAGTCCAGTTGTGAGTCACATTCACCTTCATTCTTTGAAGTGCACAACTCACGTCAATTGGAGTCTTGGAAATTTTGAAATCCAAATACTTGAACTTGTCAAGTACCTTTTCAATGTAGTGAGACTGTGATAATTCTAGACCTTTTGGAGTCTTTTGAATTCTGATTCCTAAGATCAGATCAACAACTCCTAAGTCTTTCATATTGAATTTGCTAGCCAACATGCGTTTTGTAGCATTTATATCTGACATGCTTTTGCTCATTATCAACATGTCATCAACATATAAACAAACAATGACTTCATGACCCAGAGTGTTTTTAATGTAAACACNATTTAAGTCCATAAAGTGACTTAACAAGTTTTCACACTTTCTTTTCTTTACCAGGAACCACAAAACCTTCAGGTTGTTCCATGTAAATCTCTTCCTCCAATTCTCCATTTAAGAAAGCTGTTTTAACATCTATTTGATGGATTTCAAGACCATACACCGTAGCTAATGCCACTAGCATCCTAATAGATGTTATCCTCGTTGCTGGCGAGTAAGTGTCAAACTGATCAAGGCTTTCTTTTTGTCTATAACCTTTGACAATAAGTCTTGCCTTATATTTGTCAATAGTGTCATCATCTTTCATTTTCCATTTAAAGATCCGTTTCGAACCTAAAGGCTTATTTCCAGGAGGAAGATCAACCAATTCCCATGTATGGTTATCCAAAACTGATTGAATCTCACTATTGACTGCCTCTTTCCAGAACGCCGAATCAGAAGACGACATAGCTGCTTTAAAAGTTTGAGGTTCATTTTCAAGCAAGAATGTCACAAAATCTGGTCCAAAGGAAGTAGATGTTCTTTGANTTTAGTGACTCGCATTTGGTTTTATACGGATAAATGCTTTCAGAGAATTCAGCATTATCTGATTCTATTACCGTATTAACATGAATCTTGGGATTATCGGATTTATGGACCAAGAATCGACATGCTTTACTGTTTGTAGCATATCCAATGAAAACGCAATCTACTATTTTTGGTCCGATTTTAACCCTTTTAGGTAAAGGAACTTGTACCTTTGCTAGACACCCCCACACTTTGAAATATTTCAAGTTAGGTTTTCTTCCTTTCCATTTTTCATATGGAATAGATTGCGTTTTGCTGTGGAGTACTCTGTTGAGTATTCGGTTAGCTGTAAGGATATCTTCCCCCCACAAAAGCTGCAGTAATCCGGGACTTATTAGTAAAGAATTCATTATTTCCTTTAATGTCCGATTTTTTCTTTCCGCAATTGTGTTGGATTGAGGTGTGTAAGGTGCAGTAGTTTGATGGATAATTCCATATTCCGAACATATTTCTGCAAACGGAAATTCATATTCTCCACCTCTATCACTTCTAATCATTTTGATCTTTTTATTCAATTGATTCTCTACTTCATTCTTTTATTGCTTAAATGCTTTAATTGCTTCATCCTAACTATTAAGCAAATAAACATAACAATATCGAGTGCAGTCGTCAATAAAAGTAATAAAATACTTTTTCCCACCTCGAGATGGTGTCAACTTCATATGGAAAATGTCAGTATGAATTAAGTCTAAAGGATTTGAATTCCTCTCAACAGACTTATAAGGATGTTTTACAAACTTAGATTCAACACATATTTGACATTTCGATTTATTACACTTGAATTTAGGCAATACTTCTAAATTAATTAACTTCCGCNGTAAGAAGAAGCTGAAATTTTATTCATACGATCAACAACCATTACATTGAGTTTGAAAGGGCCGTCCGTAAGGTAACCTTTTCCAACATACATTTGATTCTTGCTCACAACAACTTTATCAGAGACAAATACACATTTGAATCCATTCTTCACAAGTAAAGAAGTAGAAACTAAATTCTTCCTAATAGTAGGAACATGAAGAACATTGTTGAGCGTTAACACCTTGCCGGAAGTCATCTTCAGGAATATCTTCCCATAACCTTCAATCTTGGCTGTTGAATTATTTCCCATGGAAATCTCTTCTTCGGGACCAGCAGTAGAGTAAGTCGCAAATGCTTCTTTGACAGCACAAACATGTCGAGTGGCTCCGGAGTCAATCCAGCACTCCTTCGGATTTCCAACTAAGTTGCATTCCGAAGGCATGGCACAAAGATCATCAATGTCATCATTCTTCTCCACTATGTTGGCTTGTCCCTTCTTCTTATCCTTTCTCAGGAGACGACAATCAGGGGATTTGTGACCAACTCTTCCATAGTTGTGGCACTTGCCCTTGAATTTCTTTTTGTTATGCTCCTTAGTCCATTGTGAAGATCTCTTCCTCTTCTTACTTTTTGGAGCAGTATCCTCAACGATATTAACTCCCATGACCGTTGAATTTCCACGAGATTTCTTCTCGGCTGTTTTGTTGTCTTCCTGAATCTTTAGATGAATCACAAGATCTTCCAACTTCATTTTTTTGTGCTTGTGCTTAAGATAGTTCTTGAAATCTCTCCATGAAGGAGGCAATTTTTCAATCATTGCAGCCACTTGAAATGCTTCATTCACGACCATACCTTAAGAAATAAGGTCGTGAAAAATAAGTTGAAGCTCCTGAACTTAAGTTCCCACAGTTTTGCTGTCTATCATTTTATAGTATAGAAACTTGGCAACCACAAATTTCTTCAAGCATGCATCTTCTGTCTTGTACTTCTTCTCAAATGCGTCCCATAATTCTTTCAAAGTATTCATCGCACTGTACACATTATACAAGTCATCCTCTAAAGCACTTAGGATATAGCCTTTGCAAAGAAAATCTGCCTGCTTCCATGCTTCAACAATCATGAATTTCTCGTTGTCCGGCATGTCCGCAGCAGGCACTGGAGGTTCTTCACTAGTGAATTTCTGCATACCAAGTGTGGTAAGCCAGAAGAACACCCTTTGCTGCCATCCTTTGAAGTTGGCTCCAGAAAATTTTCTCGATTTTTCTGCCGGTGGAACAACAATCCGGCTTGACGAGGCTATCGTCGTTGCCGCAACAGTCGCAGAAAAATTTCCGTTATCAATTGCCATTTCTCACTGTCAACAACATAAGAGTTCAATCAATGGCAAAACCAGAACAATAAACAATACTGTAATCAACAATAAACAGTATGTATAATAAATAAAAACCAAAGTTTTTATATACTGTTTCACAGAAACGATGAAGTTTTTATGTTCTTCAAATCGTTTTCTGAATTTCAAAACTCTGATGAAGTTTTTATATCTTCAAATAAGAATAATAAAATTCAGAAGGAGTAGAAAACACACAAGTTTTAATCTCCACAAACAGAATACAGAAAAAAAAAATTCCTTAAGATTGTTAGTAATATGTATTGCTGTAAAATAAAATAATAAATTTTCTGAAATACAGAAACAGGGAGAAACCTCACTAGCGCGGGCTTAGCGTGGCCGCGCTAGTGGGATTTACCTGGGACAGTAAGAAACCTGACTAGCGCGACCATTAGCGTGTGCTGAGCGCGGGCGCGCTAGTCCAGGCGTCCACAACTTCTCTTCTGGAAAAAAAATACAAGAATAAACCGAGCCCACTGAATACACAGTGTGTCCTTAAGCAAATTATTCCCCTCAAGTACCCGAGATTTTGGGATATATCCTCCCAGGATAGAACAATTTAACTCACCAGTGTATCGGTACCAAAAACTCCGGTGATCGGCGAACCACTTGATGGTCGTAAAATACATTGGAATATTTTTGTGCAGAAGAAGAAGAAGAAGATCAGAAAATT
This sequence comes from Nicotiana knightiana, assembly GCA_005239525.1. Lineage (NCBI taxonomy): Eukaryota > Viridiplantae > Streptophyta > Magnoliopsida > Solanales > Solanaceae > Nicotiana > Nicotiana knightiana. The sequence goes on from ML379307.1 coordinate 46,957, forward strand.
TAGTAAGTAAAGATTCTGGGATTCAAGGTATTTATATCCAATTTCGTACTGTTTCTTAAAAGGTTTTTCAACCTTCAGAACAATCATAACTGTTGGAACATGTGTGAAGATTGCGGAAAAATTAAAAACGGATTTAAAATAATTCGGGAAAAAACGGACCGGACCTTTGTCCAAAAAGATTAATCAATCAATAGATCTTTGACCAAATCTGAATCCTAATCCGAATCCGAACCGAGCCGAGCAAGTGACGACGACGATGACGGCGCGAGACTTGCCTTCTTCTCAACTCTTTAAGAGCTAGAAGAAGAGCTTCTTTATATATACACATAGATTTTCTTTCCTTCTTCCAATGAGAGACAAAATGCACTAATTCAAAATTTCACTTCCCTCCATTTCTTTTCCCACCATTTTCCATTCACTCTCTTTAAGCTACACCAAGCTTAAACTTAAGCTACACTAAGCTTAACCACCAACAACTGGTATAATATGCCGGCAGTACTTTACCACAAATGCCAACGTCAGCTTATGAAGAAAGGGCTTTTGGTGCGGTGTGAAGAACGAAGCTTTCTTGTAATATTTTCTTTTTTAGAAGTTTCTTTTTCACTTATTTTTAAGTTAAATCCACATATTCCTATTTTATTCGCCACTCTAACGTGTGAATTACATACATCTTTTATGTTTTGTTGCCTATCAATTTTTGTGTCTAAATGACATAGTAAAGTCTGGTTAAAGTGTTAAAATAAATCAGACTTAAGATTAAGTGTTTAAGTGAAAAGAGTGAACAACTTTAAGGGGTTCTCGTTGTATTTTGCCTAAAATTAATATCCAAACATCAATTTTTGTACGTATGCATTACAAACAGGAGCATCATTTTTTGTTGAGGAAAGGTCCAAGCTGCAGTTGTTGTGTCATGAACTCATAGTTGAAGAATACAAGCTACATTTATACATATTTTTGGGATTTCTGGATGGCTTCTATGCATCAGTGTGTTAGTTTGGAATCCACACTTGCCTTGTCCATTGGAGTTTTACCCCTCAGAAAGCAAAACCAGGTGCCTGGTGAGAGCATTAGTTGTTCTACTATGTGGTTATTGCCCTTGGCCTTTGGATTCACTTGCACTTCTCTTATATGGAAGCTTAAATTCTACTCTCATGTAATAGCTAGCTCAGTGATGACGTCCAAATCCACTACTAAAAAATAAAAGGACACGGTCGTATGTAATATAATTTATCCAACTATGAGTCGGAGTCGAATCCCACAGAGAACATATGTAGGCGATTAGGCATGTAAGAGAATTATCACGTATTATGCTAAGACAAACAGTTAGAAAGGTTTTGAAAAACTTTTTATGTCTAAATGCGAAAATATAAACTAACCTAGAAAGCAAGTAAAATGATCAACGACTACAAGTATGGATGCAATGGGAATTACACTCAAGTAACGATCCAATGTATTTGACGATTTTACAAATATGAGCAAGTTTATATTAATTAGCCTCGAGTAATGATTTTATATTAGCTTCTTCTGAAGACTAACAAGACTTCCTAATTGAATTATCCCTAAAATAATTAAGACATTAAGCACACCCGAATATGGATACATGTAGTTCAATCATATCCCTAGGTAGAATTAAAGTGAGGGTGCCTCAATTTCTTGTTAATTAATCTTTTCCAATCACAAATTATCTTTTCAAAAATTAATTCGAAGTGAATGGGCAAGTCCTAGGGTTAACTAATCCATTTGGAAACATTAAAACACAAGAATAATTAAAAAAATAATAACTCACTTCATAATAAATAAAAATCATTCAATACATAAGAACAACAAGATATTCAATCCACACTTTAAATAATATTCCCATAAACAAGATTCAAGTGTTGGAAAAAATACTACACACTTAGATATTCAATACAAAGCAAGGAAGTGAAGAAATGAACAAAAATGGGTAAGAAATTCTCAATGAAAAGTTTCAAATCTTCAATACACAAGTCTGTGTGCAAGAATCCTAGTGTCAAAAGATGTTAAATATGTGGGCTTGGAAGGGAAAGAATATGAAATGACCAAGTTGCGCAGGTCGGATGCCCGTTGGCCGACCTGCGGAATAAATCATCGCAGGTGCGACTCCATAAAAGTGGACTTTCATACGCAGCTGCGAAACCTGTGGGAGTCTCCTTCTCCGCAGATGCGGAACATGTCATTGCAGAAGCGACTCCGCAAATGCGGATTATCGACCGCAGATGCGATCCCAACTAGAGATTGAAATTTCCGCAGATGCGGCCTTCCACTCATAGATGCTAGGTCGTATAAGCGCACAATATTCCACAGATGCTGGGTCACAAGGAATTTGTACTTTTTTTACTCTTTTTTGCTCATTTCCACTTCAAATTGAATTCAACTCTCTTCATGGCATCACTTACCTGAAAATATGGCAATACACACTATAAATAACCTCATATTATGATTAACGGATGCAAAAACTAATGAAAAGAGACTAAAATGAATGGAAAAATCATCACTCATCACTCAATAGTGTATTTTGCATCTTCTACTGTAATAGCTAGTGGTAGACTACTCATGTTAGCCTTGCATGGACATCTTGTAAGGCTTGGACCCCTTTTTGGGATTTCATACATACATACATACATACATACATACATACATACACACACACACACACTCATATATATATATATATATATATATATATATATATATATATACCTAAGCCTCTAGGTAATCAACCTAATGGTATATTTTCTTAAAAAACATTAACATTCATGTATAATCTTAACCCCAAAATAAACGAGTTTAGGCACTCATAGTCATGGTAGCAATCTCAATTAATTCCCATGAATACATAAAAATCAATAATAGAAGGGAAAAAAAGAACTCAAGACTAATTCCACTTCGAACTCTCTAATTGCATCGCTCTTCTTCCAAGTGTCTTAGATGACCTAAAAGTTGCGTTTCTGACTTACATATCGCGTACAAAAGTCATGAGCAAAGGTTTTTTTTTCTAGGATAAGCTTCCGGGATTGACGCTAAGCTGGAGCATTCTCGTATGCTTTAGCTTGAAATTTTCAGCTGCGGATGCTGGGATAGATGCCTCGCATCCAAGCCTTGTTCCTTCAACTCTAACGCACCCCAGGAGCGGATGTTAAGCTGGAGACCTTCTTGAAACTTCACTACTAACTAGTGCTTCAAATGACATTGCTTGCTCGGTTCATGCAACGCATGCGATCTCTTCTCCTACCGTTGGAGCAATTTTTTTTCACGTTTTTGTAATACAAATATCCTAAATTATCACACACATTTTAATTACTCGCAAACCAATAATTAGCATACATTGGCCATTTTCAACACCAAATAGCACCAAAAAGCGGTTAAAACATACGCAAAATAATATTAAAATATATAAAAATATTCCCAACATCACCCGTCCACGAAAAAAATCATTGTTGTCCTTGACCAAAGTAAACTCACATATAGTTGACAATACATTATTAAGCTCGTTTCTCAGGCCTCAACTACCAAAATTTTGAATTAAGCACACCAATCTCATAACTAAGCCACACATTTAATTTTAGCTCAAGCACACTCATAAATTTGATTGATACCAATAATTAGACCTTTGCATATTATTGAACAGTTCAAAATAATCAAATAGCGAAATTCGGGACATCTCGACCTCAAAATTTGACTCCCTAGCGTAACTATTTTCAGTCCAACTCACTTACTTTGACTGAGGAGCCAAATAAAGTCACTTATCCATCATGAAACATTGTTCCCTTGCCACAAAATAAAAATAGATCGTCTACACGCTCAAATAAAATTTGAATATAGTTTAAGAACTTCAAACAATGGAAGAGATTAATCACTCTCTCAAAAAAGTTCACATACACACAAAAGATACCATAGACTTGCCCATTATGTAAATATTTACTAATGTAGGCGTGCTCAGTCTGAAATTAACTAGGAATTTTTAAGGGTAGTAATGTAGGCTAAGGGACAAGTAGAATATATTTAGTTAATAGTGACTAACCCCTCCCTCCCTTCCCGAAGCATTTTAATACAATGCAATATTTTCATTTAAGCGCAAAACTATAATAATCCAACTTTGGATACCTGTACACAAGATCACCCTAAAGTACTTCCTCTTTCTTTAAACACTTCATGTATGTACAAATCACTATCCAAGAACAAGCAATACATAACTACCACGTCCAATCCTTGCTTCTTCTTTATATCATTTTTCTGGTACATATATATCTTTTCTTTTCTTTCTTTTTCTTTTCTCTTAGCTAGTGAAAATAGTCTTGTTGAATAAGTGAACCCATCTTCCTATATTTGGTTCCACTCAAAAACTACCACGTCCAATCCTTGCTTCTTTTTAGCGCTTATGCTTGCGATTGAAGTGCTTTCAGAGGTAAAAGGTACGAACGAGTCAATTAAGAACATACGGGTATAGACTTGTAATATGAATGCCAAAAAAGACTTATAGTCTCAAAAGGGTTAACTAGGGATGATGTTAATAAAGATAGTCAATAAAGCTCAAACAAGTCATAGATGACCTAAAATTATTTTTCAAACCAGGTAACACCTAGGATTTCGCTTCGACACACATGCCAGATAAGTTCTAGACTCAATTGCACTACACACAAAAATCTCACCACACACTGGGATATAACTCAATCAGGATGGCCATAGTCCAACTCTCAATCAAAGCAAGTAAAGATCTAGTCCACAATTTTAATGCACAAGTAACATAAGTTAGCACAAGAGTCAAGAAAATGAGCCTAATCATCACAAAAAAACTGTTTATCTTTTAAGACACAAGTAGTTATCAAAACTCAGGGGGGGAGGGGGGGAGGGAGGGGGGTTATAATCCACATGCCTAGGCCTAACTCTGCTGGTATCAAACAAGTCATAAAATATGTTGCATTCAGTTTGAGTCATAAAGCAACTAGTTCAAAATTTTATCCCATGGAAAAAAATCGATCCCCAAAAAAAACCAAAAGGGATTTGCCTAATAAGTTAAATTAAAGCTAAACTACCTAGAGAAAAAGAAAATATTTTTGTGCTTCTCATTTTTCTATTTTGTTTTCAAAATATCCTAATAGTAATACTAATATTAGAAATACAATGGAAATCTTTTTGTATTTTACTAAGGACATTAATCCTTTGAGAAAATCATCCAAGTAGTCTGTTTTTGGGAGAAGTCCAAATTATGTATTTTTATAAGTAAATTGAAACTGCCAAGTAGTATAATACTACTCACTATAAATTTATCTACCAGAGACTGAGAGTTACAACTCATAGACTAAATTACTAACTATTATAGGACATTAATCCAGTGAATATTACACCCAGACATATTAAAGCAAGAAAGATAGTAATAGTTAAGTACATTCATCTATAAAAAAGAAATAACCCCCACCCCATACGTTAAATCGTGTGTCGTCCCCAATGCACATAAATAAAGTAGAGTTGAGTGAGAAGAAACATTCTTAAGTCGATGTGGAAGTCTCCTCCGTTGTCTATGAAGGAGCATTAGGAGAAATAACATCAAGTGTAGTATACGTCTCAACTAGCATGGTGGCAGTGGTCAGGGAAGCCGGAGCTTCACTAGTAGAAACAAACGGGTGTCGCTATAACGATCCGGCCTGTTATTTTGAGTATTTTAGTCCTGTTTTCCTATTTATTGCCTCTTCTATGTTCACTTGTAGTTACGTCACTTACTGGGGGTGGTTGGATGGCTTTCGGGGAGGTTGTAGAGTGAATTAGGACACTTAGTCCCAAGGTTTTAAGGTTGGAAGCTTAAGTTGTAAGAGTTTACCAAAGTTTGAACTTTATGTAGACGACTCTGGAATGAGTTTTGATGGTTCAAATATTTTCTTATGGTGATTTTAGACATATGTTTATGTCCGGATGTGGATCTTGAAGTCCATATGTTGGTTTAGTATTTTTTGGCAAAAGTTGGGAAGTTGAAGGTTTGGAAGGTTGATAGGTTTGACCGAGAGTTGACTTTGATGGTCTCGGGCTCGAATTTTAGTTTCGAGAGTTGGAATAGGTTCTTTGTGTCATTTAGGACTTGTATGTAAAATTTGAGGTCATTCCAAGTTGTTTAGGCATGATCGTCATAAGTTTTGAATTTTGAAAGTTCATTAGTTCCTTGGGTTGAATTGAGGCGTGATGTGTGGTTTCGATGTTGTTTGGTGTGATTGAGTCCTCGCCTAGATTTATTTTTTATTTTGGGATTGGTTTGTGTATTGGATGGTATCCTGGAGGCCTTTGGAGATTTTGGATGGGTTTCAAACCATTTCTCCATGTTTTGGCATTGCTGATTTCTAATGTCTGGGTTCCTTCTTCGCGATCGCAAGATGGAAGTCGCGATCGCGTAGACTGTTTTTGGATGGGAGGTAAATTGTTCTTCACGTTTGTGTTGTTGTGATCTCGTTCGTGATGTTTTAGGAGGTAGTGTACTTCGTGATCACATGAGGGGCAACGCATTCGCGTGGAAGGGAGGCCGACTGGGGATGTCAGGATGTAAGCCTTCGCGATCGCGAGAGGTATCTTGCGTTCACGTAGCGTCGGGATAGTTGTGCATTGCATTCGCGCCCTGGCCTCGCATTCGCACCCTGGCCTCGCATTCGCGTAGAGCACTTCTGGGGCAGTGTTTGGTTGTACTTTGCGATCGCGAAGTTGGTCTTGTGATTGCAAAAGGGTATGCTGGGAAGACCATAAGTACTCTATTTTCGAGGGTTTTAGTCATTTGAACATATTTTAAGTTGTAGAGCTCGAATTGGAGCGATTTTGGAGGGGATTTTCATGATTTTTACTAGGGTAAGTGTTTTTTACTCAGATTTATTCATTATTCATTATTCCATCTTTGATTTTAGCATTTAGTTGATGAATCTAAGTGATGAAATTGGGGTTCTTAGTAAAAACTTTACTAAAGTAAAAATTGAGGATTTGAAGGTTGATTTGAGGTCGAAATTGGATGATATTGGCATGGTTGGACTCGTATTCAAATGAGTGTTCGAAATTCTTGAGTTATATAGGGTTCCCGGGGTGCGGACATGGGTTTGAGTTTTTTTTATTTTACTTATAGATCGAAATTTTATTATTCGAAATCATTTTCTATGGCATTTATTTATGATATTAAGTTATTTTGGCTATATTTGAGCCGTCCGGAGGTGCATTTTCATGGGAAGAGCTTATTAGCAGATTGATCTAGCCTACTTGAAGTAAATATCTTGCGCAACTTTGTGTTGGAAAAACTTTCCTTTAGGATTGGTTTTAATTACATTATTTGAATTATGTGAAAGACGTGTACATGATATGGATGTGTGCCCGGTATTAGGCATGGTAATTGATCGGATTAGACTCTTAGGCTATTAATGTGCCTTGAATTGAAGTTGTTGTTATATGAAGCACATCTATTTGTTGATTTACATTCCGTTCTTTTATATTGTTGTTGTAATTCTTGTACACATTATTGTTGAGTCATGGGCTATACATTGTTGTGATATTGATATTGTTATTTTGGAAACATTGTGGCATATGAGCACGTATGGTGCAAGTTGAATATTATGTTGTGACGAGATGCGCATGCGGAGGCATAAATGTAGTGTTATTGATATGCACACGGCGAGATAAGGGGGTGTTTTTATGAGGGTGTTTCTAGTAAAGGGAATTAATTTATTTTGAAGCACACACGAGGAGAAGGGAGGGGGAGGGGATGGGGATAGAGCGCGCCATATCGGTAAAAATATTTTAATAATCTAAGTCTCACACGGAGTCATAAGTAAGATTTGTGATTTGTGACTTATGATTTGAGATTTATTAGGTGTGGTACCTCGTGGTGGCTCTTGTTGTAAATTTTGTGTTGGAATGTCTTGATGATTTGAACTGTTACTATTTTCATTAATTTATTTCACTTGCATTCTGACTGTGTTTGATTATTTTGTTGTGTTATTATATGTTTACTTCTTGTTTCCGTTTATTTCTTTTACTTTCTGGTCTTAGCTTTATATTTATTTTTTGCACAGGTTCTTATGTCTAGTGAATGTATTGACTTAAACCTCATCACTACTCCACCGAGATTAGTCTTGATACTTACTGGGTAAATATTATGGTGTACTCATAATATGCTTCTGTACAATTTTGGGTAGATTCAGGTACCCTGGAGCATGCTGGACGTCAGCTAACTGCATTTGAGTTGCTGAGGAGACTTCATGGTATACCTGTCATTCCGCTCGCAGGCCTCGAAGTCACCTTCTGAAGCTAACTTTACTAATATTTATCTTTATTCCAAAACAGTGTTGTATATGGGATTTCTAGTTTACTCTCAGTCGAGCTTGTGACTACGTACTACCGATTTTGGGAGTGTATGACTATTAATCATTTTCAACTTTATTATGTCATTAATATGTTTTATTTAATAGTTAAGTTATTTATTTCTGTTAAATATCATCATGTGTTAGGCTTACCTCGTCATAAAGACTAAGTGACATCACGATCCTAACGGTGGGATTTTGGGGTCGTGGCAATCGCGCCCCATTTTCTTGCGAAAGCGAGTTTCGAATGTGACAACTTTTTTTGAAGGGTATTAAAGAGAACTGTCACCACCTAACAATTTTGAGGTGCGTTGGGGCAACTATTTTGCAAATGACTCTTGTTTAACTAGTCATCGTCACCAAAGATCGGGTAAGAGCTCAAATTACCTTGAAAAGAAGGTGTTATACACTCTTGGAGGTCCACAATTATGATTCCCGATCGAATATTAAACTATGTGGGAACTATTAGGGTATTAACTAAATTATCGGATGTGGACATGCAAATTGATTAACTATTAAGCTAAGTGAATAAATACGTGATGGAATAAACGACATAAGCTATTAGTGTTCTTGATGGAATAAAATAATTGAATATGGTTCGACTACTTTAAAAGATATTCGAAGGAATATACAAAGATATAACTTGAGATGGAATAAAGAATGGTTCATCAACAAACTAATATTATTTGACAAAAACCCTTTGATTACAAAGATGTTAGAACCTTGAACTAGTTAAACAAATCCTAGATTCTTTCAAACAATGCAAATTACTAAGACCAAATAGAATTTCGGGTAAACATGAATAATTAAGCATAGTTTTTTTTTTTGGGGGGGGGGGGGGGGGGGGG
>ML379310.1:0-21958 GCA_005239525.1 Nicotiana knightiana
TATATATATATATATATATATATGTGTGTGTGTGTGTGTGTATGTGTGTGTGTGTGTGTGTGTTCAACTTTTCCTATGACTATATTGGTTGCTAAAACTGTATGTTTAAGCTCCAATTGGGGTTATAAAGGTCTTAATTTAAAAAAATAGCATTGAAGGAAGTGAATCTGACCCTCCAATGGTCAAATTCACTCCCTGATGTTGCATAGATTCATTTTGGTCGTTTGAAAAGAGAAGGCGCAGGTATTGGGTCCCCGAGCAAGAGGCATCAGTGGACTTAGCAGTGTGGAGTTAAAGTGACAAAAGTTAGGATAGTTGTTTAGGGTGAATCGATGAATAAAAATAGTATTTTGTTGTATTTCATTTGTAGAGAGTTCAAGGTCAACTTGTTTCCTGTTTTAGCTATAATTTAAGTATATTGATCATAGAACTATATCAGCTTATTCAAACTTCAAATTTCAAATTGTAAATATGGACTGGACTCTATTTAAATTTCATTCAGTGGCGTTTTCCTTCTCTTTTTTAAAAAAATCTGGAATTTTTGTTTTTCTCCAAATTATGAAAGAAATCATGGTGATCTGGGCCAGACCTGTGAAGGTCATTCAAACTAGGTCAGATTCGTGAATATGGCCTAATTAGGTCCAATAGGGTTTAGATTTCAGGCTATGGAGCCTGGAGTGTTGGACCCAATAACTACACTAATGACTTATGATCAATCCATTTATATCAGTATAATGAGTATTTCATTTACCAAAACTTACTGAAAATTTCGCATCACTGAAATGAGTTTCAAATCGAACAACAAAGGATAAAGTTTAAATCTGAAATTTTTAGACTGCTTTGTTCGGAATGAAAAATAACAAAGATTCAGTTTTACATACTCTAATATTTCTAGTCTTTCCCAAAATGATCAAATAATTTTAACTCAATAAATCTTGTTATTCTGATTTTCAAACAACCATTTGTAACAAAGTTTAAGGAAAGCCCTTTTAGATTCATAAACCATGTATAAAATACCCTTACTTGCTGAACGGGTCAAATAGTAGTGAAGCCTTACTTGTCTTTATATGATGTTATAATCTTAATCCAAGCTTGCCCTATTTATCACCATATAATTCGAAATGTGTTGACATGTTCATTTCCTAAACGTTTTATTTGATTTATTTTAATTCGAATCATGTATCACCTTTTCGCAAATAGCCAAAAACTAGGATGGCCCAAAGTGATAAATTGGCCTAAACATGGCCATAGCCCAAACACTTGTCTTTTAGGATAGCAAACTTAATCTTAGATGACTTTCGTACATATCCTATAGGCTAAAACACCTCTTTTAGACCGAAATCATAAAACTTAGAGAATAACCAACTATTGCTTCAAATAAGCATTCTAACCATCATGACCATAGTCATGATTATATAATCTACACTCGGGTGTGACAACTTATGCCCCCGACCACAACTTCGAACAATAATAAAAATCACATGTTGTAAATCGTGGGTGCATTTCATGTGGCGCGTTTATAATGTGTCCAAAAACGACAAGTGCACGCCATCGTGACTTGTTTTAAGAATAATCCATAAATATTAAAGCGGCTAAAAAGTAATAAGGCTGTAATGCACAATAGGTTTAAATATGTAAATAATCAGATAATTAATCCAACTATCAATAGTTAAGCGACCGTGCTAGAACCACAGAATTCGGGAGTGCCTAACACTTTCTCCCGGGTTAACAGAATTTCTCACCCGGATTTCTGGTTCGCAAACATTTTTTTTAAAACAGAATCAAAATCTCCTCGATTTGGGATTTTTATAAAATAAATGGTGTCCCGGAACACCATAAAAAATCCGGGTGATGACTCTGAAAAAATAAATAAAATAATCCCAAAATCGATTATGTCACTTAAAGTGAAAAAAACTCCCTTGTCCCCAACCCATACAGGGGTGAAAAAAGAGGTGCCATCAAAATCCAATGAGCAACCCGCCGAGGTTACAACAATCATGTTAGACTAAGAAGAGCCTTGGGTTCCAGTCCCTTGGACAGACCATCCAGAGTCCAGACCATACTGCGCCTCATTAGACAGCAGTGAAACATACAACTCGATGTTAATCAAAGTGAAGTGATAGCTCGGTTCGTTTTTTTTTTTTCGGTTTTTTTTTATTACCAAAACTAAACTAAATTTGGTCAATTTTTAAAATTTCAAACCAAAACCAAATCAAACATAAAAAGTATTGGTTTTCTTGTCGGTTTGGTTCGATTTTCGATTTTGTTCGATTTTTATGAACAACCCTAACCAAAATTATGCCTTACCTCGCATAACTTGTGAATAAAGTTTTATATTCTTCCAAATGTATAGCGCCATGATTCTTTTTGCAAAACTTCCTTACACGGGGATAAAATTTAAACAGTTGCCTCAAATGATCCTATTTATGCAAATCTTCCCCCAAGTAAGCATTGGACTGCCTAACTTATAAAAGATGGGCCAAGCATTGTATAGAACCTTTTAAGCTCAAACTTCATTCATTTAGCAGATGCAGAAGTTGGGTTTCAAATAGAAGAATTAAGCCAAATAGCAGCTCATCCTACCACTTAAACTAAAAATAGCCGGTGAGTATATGATATATTCATAATTTATGTATTACATGTGTATAATTATAAGAATCAATGTACAATCTATGTATATGGTTAGAAGAAGTAAATTATTAATATTGGGGGGCTATCTGTGTAAAGATCCCCATATATAGCGAGATCAAAAGCTTGCTGCCCAAAAAATACTACTATTAAGCTTCAAGTCTTGAAATGACTTCTAAATTATAGTAACATAGCGTGGGATAGCTATTTTTCAGCCCCTAAATTAAAATAGCCACTGTCGTGAAAGTTCCAACTTATATAAATGAAATTCCATGGCAGTGGCTATTTTTGTAATTACAAGGATGAAAATTGGCTATTTCTGACAATTTTCCTAAACTATCCCGAGTCACTTAATGGGCCTCTTCTGCTTTACCTCCAAAAGAAGGGAAAATTATACAACACATCAAACTTATACATATTATTTATCATTCGTAACTATATACTTTCAGTAAATTTATTAATTTATGGCTATATTTGAATTTTATAGCAAATCTATAAACCAAGAGATTAATTATTTTGAACTGAAACAAGAGAGCAACAAGCCCTCGTAGCTCAGTTGGTTAGAGCGTCCACTTAGTAAGCGGAAGTCTTGAGTTCGGGCTCTCAACAAGAGCATTTTATTTTTCTGTATTTCTCCTTGGTTGTAGTCGATACGAATACGGTCGATACATCCATTATCCTTTGTATACACCCGTGTATTTTTTCTTTGTTGTATTCATTACGCGGACTAATATAGTTGATATTGATTGTATTCGTCGCGGACACTAATACAGTTGATACATGCCATATTCATTGCACGTTTAAATACAAATAATACAAGCAGTAACTACACATAATAAATAAACAAATTATAATTATTAGGCTCTAAACTATAGTATTTTACGAAAATTCCTCCTAAAAAAATTAGTGACCCAAAGGCTTTGGGCCATAATTCTTCTCATGTGTGTTCTTTTTCCCTGCTTTGACCTCATGGAGTTGGAAAGAAGAGAGTTTTAACTTATATACACAGTTGGAGTAATATATATATATATATATATATAAAATCATTGTATTTGTAAGATGAGCTTCTTATACACTTATCATATAATTTAGGTAATTAAGTCACCTAAATAATTATAGGTAAATTTATTTAATATATACTTTAATTGATAAAGAGTTATTATACTATCCATACATATAACTTAAATCCGAAAAGATAACTAACGTGTCAATCTATACGAATAATGTAAAAAGAATGTGTACTGTCAATCTATATGAGTTAAAATGGAATAAATGAGTGAATTGTATAATGCTCAAAAGCAATGTGGATGATGTCTTGGGGTGAGCAAGTCCCGAGAAATTCGGCTGAGAGCACATGCCCTGCACTTCAGCATTTGTCTCAGCTCCCTAATGTTTGTTGTGGTTATTGATCTCACCACTGAATTGTCTATTTGCACAAACACTTCAGTTTTATTTTTTCCAATCTTATTATATATCCGGGAGGAGAGCATTAGAGAAACGATAAAGTTATTTTCATGTGATTTATAGTTTGCGAATTCGAGCTGTAAAATCAGCCATCGACTTGTATTAAGATGGATTGCTTACATTAGACCCATTGAAATGTAATTCTTTACGGGTCTTACATAAATACGTGATATTTCGTATACTGGGGTGCCTTCTTTTTGTAACTATATATCCAAGTGTTCATTTGTATGGTTCTGGTGTTTTGACCACTATTTATGAAATTCTTACACCTATATTTTACTCTTTTCCTCTCAGTCAGAAAGAAAGAAAGAAGCCCACCGGATGTTAGAGATCACATGTCATGTCCAATTTGTTGCCTTTGCTTTTGGATTTTACTGCCCTATTGCTCCAACCCTCCAAATTACTTGTTTAGTAATTGATTTGCAATAGATAAAAAGCTAAGGCTAATGACTGGAAAGTGATGGTGTGATTTGATATATGAAAGGTGATGCATTTAATATAGCTATAAAGAGGGCATGGATGTATTAAGAAGAAACTTTACTTTATACAACAATAATATAACAACAATAACAACTACGCAATAGAATTTCACATGTAGAATTTGGGGAGGCTAAAGTGTACGCAGATCTTACTCCTACCTTAGAAGATAGAAAGATTGTTTCCGAAAGACTTTTGGCTCGAGAGGAAAAATAAAAACAAGTAAATATCAACAAAACATGCCAGGAAAATGATACCAATCATGTATGAACCCGAAAAAACAAATAGAAGAAAGCAATATCAATAGCTATAGCAACAAGCAGTAACAATGACAAAGTACCAGAAAACCAAAGTGGAAGATGGTACTAAAAACTTAATGGTAAGGAGTTTGGGTGATAATGTGATCATTTAAGTTCTTAATTGATCAAATATTAGTATATGGGTTCGACTTATGCTTTTATTGAGCCAAGGGTCCTCTATCAGAAATAACATCTCTATCTTTATAAGGGAAGGATAAAGTTTTTATGTACACTAGCTTCTCCAAATTTTACTTGTGTGATTATGTTGTTGTAAAATCCAGCATACATCTTTAACAAAAACTATGCGATTACCGTCCTAAAATTCAAACCTCATAAATTTAAAAAATTGGCTCCGATAATAGATATTGAATATATGTGGAGATGGATATGTTTATAGAGTCTTGTAGGTAATGTTCACGCATGTGAAAATGTCAACAATATTTGTTGGGACTCTCAAGAGCGAGAAACAATAAATTTGAAACAATAAATTTGGACTTTGGCATGTTGTTCGTTGGTGCTTTTTCTTGTTGGATGCAGTGCCAAATTTTACATTAAAGTTACGAGTTCAATCTAACCTATATATAACTTTTGACACCGAACAAAAATTTATGCGTAAATATAATATCGATTTACAAAAAAAACCTTATAATATTAAGCATAATAACTCGTGTGTGATGACCCAAAAGGTCATCTTGTGTTAATTTAGTAAAAACTGTGTTCCGAGGCCCCAAAAGCCTCCGTTAATCTCACCTCAATATGCGTGCAAAACCCGAGTGCGTAGCCGGGAAGTCTTTATGTAGAAATGTGTTGAACTGTTGAATTTATGACAATTAATGGAATAAAGTTGACTTTGGTCAACATTTTTGGTAAACAGACCCGGACCCATGATTTGACGGTCCTGGAGGGTCCATAGGAAAATATGGGATCTGGTCGTATGCCCGGAATCGAATTTCGAGGTCCCAATTCCGAGAAATAAATTTTTAAAGAAAATTGTTTTCTGAAAATAAGAAAGACTTTTGAAAATGAACCTTGATGTTGAATCTGTGTTACCGAGCCCGTATTATGGTTCTGCAGCCCGGAACAGGTTCAATATGTGTTATGTGAGTTATCTGTAAAATTTGAAAAGATTGGTTTGACGTGTTTCGGATCAAAATTGGAGAATTTAGAAGTTTATGAAGTTTGAGAGAATTCTATGGATTTTTGAGTTTAATTCATTATTTTTTATGTTGTTTTAGTGATTTAATTACTCGAATAAGTTCGTAGGATGATTTTGAGGTCGGGTGTATATTTGGTTTTGAGCCCCGAGGGCTCGGGTGAGTTTCGGGTAGGTGTCGGGGTGCTAAACTTAGAAAAAATCTGGTGTAAATGGGCTGTTGCTGGTGTCTGATGCTTTGTTCTATGCGATCGCGTAGGGTTAGCTGCGATCGCATAGCTTTAAGTGAGGGGGAGGTCAGTTTCCTCTATGCGATCGCATCAATCGGTCCGCGATCGCGTGGGTCCACGTTTGATTTCTCTGCGATTGCAGCCTTCAATTCACGATCGTGTAAGTCCAAGACCAGTACCCTCCGCGATCGCAGGGCACATGTCGCGATCGCGGTAGCCAATTTCGCCCTGTTCTTTAAATGCTCAAAAACAGAATACTCATTACGGGATTTTGACATCTTTCACCATTTTCTTTTTCTCCACTCTTCTTAGGCGATTCTTGGGAGGCTTCTCCTCCATAACTTCATAGTTAAGTCTTCTTAACTCCGTCTTCTTTCATTTTCATCAACTATTATCAGATTCTAGGCCTAAAATCATGGGTTAAAAGGTAGAAATTGGGGGTTTTGGGTAGAGTTAGGGCTTTTGAAATTTTGGGGAGTTCAACCTCATTTAGGAGTCGTATTTCAAAACATTGTATATTCGGGTTCTTGGGGGAATGGGTGATCGGATTTTGGTCCGAACCTTGAGTTTGGACCGAGCGGGCCCGGGGTCGAATTTTGGTATTTTTGAAAGAATGATGGGAAATGCATATTTAGGCTTTGGGATTGAATTATTGAGTCATTATTGATATATTTGAGTCGATTATGTCTAGATACTATCGTTTCGGAGTTAGATTCGAGAGGGAAAGCAGTGCTAGAGGCTTGATTTGGATTCTTGGAATCAAGGTACGTGTTTGGCCCAACCCTAGCTTGAGGGAATAGGTGTTGAGTTACATGTGCTACGTGTTATTATCATGTTCAGTGTATAGGTAAGGTGACGAGTACCTATACCTTGTTTTCAAGCATGCCCGTGAGTCATATCTTATGGTATATGTGTTTTTCTTCGATATCCACTGTATTATGAAGTAGCTTATATTTTGGAGATTATTCAATTGTTGGAAACACTAAGTTGTTCGGTTGAGGATTATTTTGGTTATGTTGTACGTACAGTGAGATTGGTTCTAGCTGGGTCCCTTGCCGGGACGGAGTATTTCTGTTATTGTTCCCTTGCCGGGACGGTGATATTTCTGTTATTGTTCCTTTGCAGGGACGGTGATATTTCTATTATTGTTCCCTTGTCGGGATGTTGTAAATTATGGTTTGTATTGTGGTTCTTCCTTGCCAAATTGTTGTTTTGTTATTTTTGGGTGAGGAAGAGTGTAAAGCACGAAGGGTGATGTCGTGCCATGATTTATATTTAAAAGCACGAAGGTTAATGTCGTGCCGATATTGTGATTTTAAAAGCACGAAGGGTGATGCCGTTCCATGATATGAGAGATAATGCACGAAGGATAATGTCGTGCCATGATATTGTGAGGTAAAAGCACGAAGGGTGATGCCGTGCACTTGTTTTGGTGAGAATGAGAGTAAAGCACGAAGGGTGATGTCGTGCACTTGTTTTGGCGAGAATGAGAGTAAAGCACGAAGGGTGATGCCGTGAACTTGTTTGTTCTCTGTTGTTATTCGGATACTAGACGGTTGCCATGTTCTGTTACTCAATAAGTGTTTTTCCCCTTTGTACCTTGGCATTTTCTTCCCGTATTTGTACTTAATTGTTTACTTCCTGCCATTATTTCTATTATATATTATTGAATTGCACAGGTGTTTAATATTTTTCGTGTCCTAGCCTCGTCACTACTTCGCCGAGGTTAGGCTCGGTACTTACTCAGTACATGGGGTCGGTTGTACTAATGTTACACCTGCACTTCTTTATGTTGTGCAGATTACGGTACCGGACCCGGTGGACAGTGATCGAGGGAGTGTCCTTCAGTCCACAGGCGACACTGAGGTAGTCCTGCAGGCGTCCGCAGGCCTTGGCGTCACCTCCTCTCTCATTCCTTTTTATTTATGTCTTCTCTTGTACTTCTGAGACAGTTGTATTATTTTGTTCAGACTTTGTTTTTAGCAAAAATCTTAGATTGTTCGTGAGTTTGTGACACCAGTCTTGGGGGTATGTTTAAGAAAAATTTTGTACGAATTATTATTTAAGATGTTGAATTTCTTACCTTCCGCTTTCTCATATATTTTTGTTCTTACATGTCACTTTTAAAAATGCTAAACAACAAAGGAATAAATCGGAATAACTAGTAATGTTGGCTTGTCTAGTGAGTTCAATGTTAGACGCCATCACGGCCTGAAGGTGGGATTTCGGGTCGTGACAAGTTAGTATATTATTAAGAATCAAAATGTCATACAAGTGTCAGAGTAAGCACAATCAAAGTTAAATCCTAAACAAGAACAAGCTTTCAAGACTATATTATAAAGAGTCGACTCTGGTATAACGCGATTATTCATTGTAGATACCTCCGGGGGAATCGAAATAATATTTCTATGTCATGAATTACTTGCAAATATCATATCAAGAGGCATGACATTGTTAACAATAATAGCAAGTGGTGTATCAATAACGGTTTATTGTGAGGCCACCCACTTCAGATTTGATATACCTCTTAAAACAACCTAAATAACCATCATAAATATATCAAAGCAGAGCATGGTGCTAAATTTATTAGGAAATCAAAATTGATAATATGGGATGAAGTGCGTATACCTAAGTGTCAAACGATCAAAATAATTACCCGGAGTTCTAGAGATATGTTGGATAGAACATGAATCGTTAGGTAAAAAAATTAATGGTTTGGGAGGTGACCGTCAAGTACTACCAATAGTTCCAAAATCGACAAAAGTAGAGACTGTAAAAGTTAGCTTGCCAAAGTTATACTTCTGGCCTCAAACAAAAAAGATTCAACTGACAAGAAATATAAAGTAAGAACAGATCCAGTATTCAGTGTCTTCTTGCTTCGTGTGGGAAACACAGAAGAGCATCTAATAAAAGATGATTTGGTTCGACCTGAACACTTGATTATCAATATCAATGGTAATAGTAGTGCATTTAATAAAAGAAATATTTCTATCATTAAATTAAAATGCAATATGTGAAAATCTCATGATATAATTAAAAAGATATCTTAGCTAGCATAAATGAATATGTTGATCAACTAAATAAGATGTTGATTGCAAAATTTTATAGTAAAAATAAACTGTTTTTCGATTTTTGACTCAGCAAAAAATAATACCAATAATTACTACCAAAGAAAAATAATTAAATACTTTAATACCAAATGGTCTTCTACCATACATTTTGTTGTCAAATTTCTTATTTCCTACGTATGTTAGTGTCACCTTATAATATAATAAACTAAGTTAAAATTGATCTTCTATTGTATATAGGTTAATTTTGAAGAAAAATATGCTCGTCATGCTACTGAAAAACTAAGATACGCCGAATAGCTTATAATTGCACACATATAATATATAGAAGTTTTTACGTAACGTCATACAAGCAAAAACTATCATATTGGTTAAAGTGCTTCTAAGTATATTCTTATCCCTGAATTCAACTTTCATCTTCCGAAACTAAGGAATATCGAGTGAAAATAATTTTTAGTATGTTTATATTTTGGAAATATAACAAATAAAGCATAAGGACAAACATCCTAAATATTGGACTATATTTACCGTAATATATTTTCCTGCACGAACAACTATATGTTGCACTTTAAAGAGGGATATCAAGATCGACAACAAGAGTTCTGGTTAAGGCAGAGCAACCAACGTATTAGTGGAAACAAACACAAAAAAATATTGTCCATAAAGAAGTGTTTGCTAAGTTACCATCACATTAATTACTTTTAAACTATAATATATAATTATCTAATTAACATGACAAAATTGATCTTTTGTGTAAGTTTGATGATGTCCTTTTATTTTAACCTCATGCATTATGTTAATGTAATAATATTTTTCGGCATTTAGATGATAGTTGTATTATTATGCATAAAATTTCTCTCAATAATTAAATTTTATTTTTTCTTCAAATAAATAATTATTTAAATCATCACGTGCCATTATTAACGTGTGACACACGTTCATAGATACTAGTATGTATGTGTGTGTGTATGCATATATATAAATTCATAGCTTTAAAAATATAATAGGTATAATATTACTGATTTTCAAGGTTGAGCCCACAAAAATTAAATTCTATTAGATGTTTTAATAATCCCTTGAAAAGTCGACAGATTTTAGAGATCAACTCAATTAGTCACTCATTCAGTCATGCCAAAAACAAAAAAAAAGTCACTGCCAAACAGCTTCTGATAACCCACCTAAAAAGTTTTAAGTTATAGAAATTGATAACATAGTTATTTTTCTTCAAAGTTCGTTATTTAATTTGTTATAACATGTTATTTATCATTTATTTTAAGTTGTCGATTAAATATTTTCCATTGAGTTACTTGAAATTATCTTTTAAGTAATTATACCATCAGAATCTAAATTATTTATTGAATTTATAAGGGAAATATCGGATCCGTTTGATCATAGATTTTGTCTAGTTTTTTTCCAATTTTTTTAAAAAATACACGTTTGTTCATAAATTTTATTCATATTTTGACAAATTTTCAAAACCAAAAACCTATCCAAAATATTACTATTACATTTTCTAAAAATTTCTCAAAACTTATGTATTTTATAAAAGAGTCCACCATTTATTATTTTGTAACAATGCTGATTCGTCTTCTCGGTCATCTGATAGCGTATTATGTAGTTCATTATAAAAAAGATAATTTTGTACCAAATTTATTTATGTTCAGGATTATGATTTGTGATAATGATAATGAATGTTATTGATGAAGGTATTGTTGTGTATTTGTGATAGTTTTTGGAACTTGTGGGTATAAGTCATGTTTCATACTTTTCAAAAAAAAAAAGTGAAATATGTTTTGAAAATTGAAGTCCAAACAAATTTTTATCTTCAAATCAAACTTTATCCAAATTAAATTTTTCAAAACAAATTTGAAAATTTATGACCAACCGCTAACATAGTAGAGTGGTAGGAAAAAATGACAAATAAATAGAGAAAAACAATTTGGGGAAAGGCTGATGACAGCTTTAGGCCCACCAAGTTTAGAAAAATATGTTGTGGGCCGAATTTGCGTATTCTGGCTCTATTTTCTTCTGTGGATTTTTCATTCTTATACACTATTTAAAATCTTATTGCGAAAAATATCTTTGTTTTGATATTTACTCGACCTAAACATATTTTAGTTACAATATATATATATATATATATAAAATCCACCTTAAAAGACTCCCAAATACATTATTTGTGTCTTCAATCAAGGAATTTAGTTATTTGTGCCTCTTCTCTTTCCTTATTTTTCTTCCACCTTAATATACGGCAATCATGGAAGCTATTTTTCTCCCCTATCATTTTTGTACAGTTCTCCAAAATACTGATTCCCTACTTAAAAGATACAAGAATCACATCAGTAAGTTTTTTGTGAAAATAATTTTCAGACGAGTTCTTTTCATAGTTGTTGCCGTCTTTTCCTTCTTTTGATCCCTTTAGACTCGTTTTTTCTTTTCAATTTTGGAAATAGTTAACAGAACGAAAAAGAAAATTTAACCTTACAAGAATCACCCCATTAAGACAAGTAGAACAGAAATCAACAGAAACCTTATTATTCCCGTTTTTTTCATACATTATTTCTACCCAGCAATATACAACTACAATATCATACAATTAAATATAATTTTTATATAAATTTTATAACAATATGTCTTTTGTATATTTTGTATCTGATTTATGCATAATAAAATAAATTTCATACAACTAATTATATATTATATAACTTATCTACAACTTACCTACAATTTATCTACATTATTTTTACCCAATTATATACAACTACAATAACATACCACTTAAATATAATTTTTATACAAATTTTATACAATATGTCTTTTGTATATTTTTTATATCATTTATACATAGTAAAAATAAATTTGATACAACTAACTATATATTATATAACTTATTTATAATTTATCTACAACTTTCATACATTATTTCTACCCAATTATATACATCTACAATATCATAATATTTAAATATAATTTTTATACGATATTGTTCAACTTTCATACAATATTTAAATAAAATATATATATAAATAACATAATACAATTTTTCTATGATTATACTTATACAATTTCATAAGTATAATGTATGTCTGTCTTCTTCTTCGAATTTCAATCTAAAATTCAACCAAAATCAAGTCTAAGCTTCACCAAAACCCTCTAAAAAAACGTAAACTTGGTGGACAAAACCACACGAGGCATAAGATTGTCTTAAAATGATCGAGGATTTGTGGGCTAAATATGAGGGGGGGCATTGTACGGCTAAAATTAGATTTCTCGTCCCACTCACACGTGGGCTGGTCTCTCAAACTTTTCCCTTGATTTAATTCTTATGACAACCCAATGTTGCATAAAAAACATTTTTAGGATTAATGGTTGGCCTTTCTTTTATACTTGAGAAGAATAAAAGTTACTACTAGTGTCATTTAAAGAGAGCCTAACAAGCATATATTAGTACCATTATTCATATTTATTGGTGTTTGATCAAAAAATATAATTTTCGATTATACTATTAAATTTATGCGGTAAGAGATTAAATTTTAGCTAAAGATAATAACTCTAGACACTATCCTCGAGAATGTACAGTAGATGGGACAGATCCCGTAAATGGTTGATGATAATAAGTGTAAAATATTCTTAAAGCATAAATATTAATGGAGATATAACTAATAATAAATGACAATAAATAGTATTTAAGTAAATAAGGAGAAAGATTCACTCAATAATGGATGGGTTGAACGAATATTTCTCTTCACAATGATGAATGACAGATAGGTCCAAGATTCGAAAGAATAATCTTCGGATTTGGTGGAAAGGTGGGGAATAATATGAACAAAAATCTTTATCAAAAGTTAGTCTTTGTATTTTTGCAAAAAAGGAAGTCTTCTTCTCAAAAGTGTTCTTATCAAAATGCATGTTACATGCCCTTATCATTGTCTCTTCTTTCTATATAAATGAGATATTTTCCTAGGAAACTCTAATAGTACAAATGAAGGGAATATTCTAGTATACTGACAAAGTAGTCGCTACAAGTCTTATCATCAAAAGTCAATCTCGACCTCGACCCTTGTTGACATTTCGACTATGACTCATGCCGACATCTCGATTACGGCTCATGTCGGCACCTCGACCAATGACTTTGTTGTATCTTGGGCGAGCTCGACCGACTCTTTCCTTAATGCCATATTACGCTAAATTTCTTAGGGACAGATTTTGGCCTATACAGTTGGCATGCGACGAGACTCACAATCAACATTGGCGGAGCCAAAAGTTTTAGTAAGGAGAATCAAATTGTAAAAACGTAAATATACAAAGAATTCAGGGGAATTCAACATCTACTATATATAGACAAACAATAATTTTAACCTATATATAGTATAATTTCTTTCCTTCTCATTCAATCTAGTTAGGCGTTGGCTTTGTAGGAACAAGGTCTAATCAGTTGAAAAAGAGCTAGAGAGTAAATCTTCAAACAACATTTAATCATTACTAAAAATTCGGAAAAAAAGCGACCACCAAAAGCGACCAAAGATGACCGTTAAACAGTGAAAAAGCGACCAAAATAAGTCCAACAGGATTTGGTCGCTATTTTACTGGTCCCTTTACATTAGGACCAAATATTCCGGGTATAAATATAGCGACCAACTTTGGTCGCTTTAATATTTTAATAATATAAATTTAGCGACCAAAGTTGGTGTCTATAGTTAAATTACGTTTTTTTATTTATTATTATTCAAAATATAGCGACCAACTTTGGTCGCTTTAATATTTTAATAATATAAATTTAGCGACCAAAGTTGGTGTCTATAGTTAAATTACGTTTTTTTATTTATTATTATTCAAAATATAGCGACCAACTTTGGTCGCTTTAATATTTTAATAATATAAATTTAGCGACCAAAGTTGGTGTCTATAGTTAAATTACGTTTTTTTATTTATTATTATTCAAAATATAGCGACCAACTTTGGTCGCTTTAATATTTTAATAATATAAATTTAGCGACCAAAGTTGGTGTCTATAGTTAAATTACGTTTTTTTATTTATTATTATTCAAAATATAGCGACCAACTTTGGTCGCTTTAATATTTTAATAATATAAATTTAGCGACCAAAGTTGGTGTCTATAGTTAAATTACGTTTTTTTATTTATTATTATTCAAAATATAGCGACCAACTATGGTCTGTAAACTAAATATTATATTTTTAAATCTGGAATATAGAGACCAAAGTTTGTCGCTTTTTTTAAATTTTTTTTAAACATAAGCGACCACAATTGGTAGCTAATTTATAGAATTTAATTTTTCCTCTTTATACATAAGCGACCAAAATTGGTCGTTAATTCCCAAATTTTTTGTTTTTTTAACAGAATAGCGACCAAGGTTGGTCGCTTTTTAGGAAATCTGGGTTAATTAGCAACCAACCTTGGTCGCTATTGCCCAGAAAAAAAAATTAAATAGAAAAGCGACCAACTTTGGTTGCTTTTTTGGGTATAATTTATGCAGAAACTGCCTGTTTTGGCAGCTACACCACCTGCCAGCATACCAAATTTTCTATTACAAGCAACAACAACAACAATACCAATAATTAAACCAACAACAACACAACAACAACAACAACAACAACAACAACACAACACCAACATTAAAACCAACAAAGTATAAAGTTCAATAGAACTAACACATTAAACTAACAAAATTAAGTTAACACTTATTACAAGGTCAAAGTATATAAAATTACTCAAGGATTGTTTCATTCAACTCATTATCATCACCGTCTGATGAATCTTCATTATCAATACGGTAATGAGAAGGGTCATTGTGTGGAGGACGAGAATAACGATCACGGGGAGGAAGGGAGGAACTAGCACGGGGAGGACGGAAGGAACGATCACTTTCAAGTTGAGCCTCTGGCGATGACTCGCGAGACCGGGGAATTGGAAAAGCACAGAAGCTAGGAGAGCTTTGAGCTGAGCTTGCATGCCATGGTACTGAGCTTGCATGCCAACGTACTGAGCATCTCTAAGCTTTTATCTTTCCTTGGCAACTTCTAGCTCGGATGTGAGCTATGTCACACTCTCCCGCATAGTGGAGAGGCTCTCCCCACGAAGTTGCTCGCCTTACGAGGAAGTCCCTATTCCTTGCATTCCACAGTGATAACGATGGAACTTCTTAGTAGGAAGCTCGTATACCTTCCCCCATTTTGCACCGCCAACAGCCTCCATCCATATTCTTTCAGCATCCTCGTCCGAAATTTGGATTTCCTCGCCCGACTCATTAGGTGGCTGACAGCGTATGAATTCCACCACGTCAGCTGTGAAACGATCCTATAAGAAAAATTACATTGAATTAGTATTTCAAAATTTATATAAGTGTAAATCAAAATACTTAATGAAAGGTGAAAACTTACATGTACAGTTGAGGCTCGACCCTCGACCCACCTTTCTTGATCCGTCTCTTTCTTCTTCTTGACAATACGAGTCTCCTTGAATAACTCATCTTGCTTCATTGGATGCCCCAACTTCTTTTCATGAAAACTCATAAATTTTAGTTAATAAGCAGAATAGATATACTTTGAAAATTAAAATAAATTAATCAATTACGTACCAATCTTCTTTTTATTGTCCCTTGGTTGATCGCACCTCTAGTGTGCAAGGAGCCTCCCTTCTCGGATGCGCGAGCTTTCTTTCCTTGTTCGCTCTTCCGTAAGAAGGTTGCGATAAGCCATTTCCTTTGCAAATCCTCCCATAAATGTTGAAGCAACCAACCAGGCTTCTTGTTGAACTGTATAGCTTTGGAGAAACTATGCGACAACCGCTTCCGAGCTTTGAGATTAAAATTTGCAGCCACTTCCGCGCTATAGCGGTGTTCACATACACACTTGCGCTGTATTTCAAAAGTTAAATATTATATGAAAATATCATAAATACACAATAATTATACTGCTTAAAAGAACATTTATACCTTAAATTCATTGAAAATTTGCTCTTTCAGCGTGAATAGGAATTCACTCCAACTCGTATAGGGGGCATCATAAAGCTTTCTGGTGGATTTGATGATTATCCTCGTAGTAATATTACTCGAGATGAACCTGCAATTTAACAAAAATGGAGAACACATTAATATCTTAGTACAAACTGTACAAAACAATAAACGTAAAAATAACAAATTACTCTTACCCATCACCCTCAGGGACTATGATGATCCTGCCATACTGATCATGATGCACCTCCTCGTCATCATCAGCATCATCGTCCGAAACTTGTACCTTAGAGGCATGTGTGGAAGGTGTAGGGGGGTCAGAGCTACTATCTTGCAGGCGAAGGCCTGAAATAGATGGAGTACCTGATGAAGATGGATGTGATCCCTGTGGCTACGACATAGCTGGATCGACCGCCAGTGGCTGTGAAACTGATGGCTGTGACCCCCGTGGTTGTGACACGGATGGATGTGATCCATGTGGTCGTGAGGCAGCTGGACTGTATGACGGACGTACATTCCTATGGCCCTGTGATGAAAGACCCAGTGTCTGCACAAAGACGTAGGGCTGGTGATGCTGTGGCACCTCATAATAGCCATCGGGTGGAGGATAAGACATAGGCGCAAGCATCGACATCTGTAAAGAGGGTGGAAAATATGTAGGATTATCTTGTACCCTCCTCTTTCCCTTATTAGCCTTTTGTCGACCCCGAGAACCAGTAGGGTCATTGTTACCTCGACCCTTGCCTGTCATCTGCATAATATAATACATATTTAGATTGAAACATAAAGAAACTAGCTATNAATAAACACTGGAGATATCGTTTTGATAAGCAACATCTAACACATTCTCGACTTCCACCCTACTTACAGGCTTAGTTTTAATTACAACCCACCAATCGGACTTATTCCGCCGCAATGGATAAGGAGCATAATACACTTGCCTAACATTATGTGTAATTGTGAAAGGATCATAGCGATCATACTCCCTCGTATGATTAACCTCAATTATGTTGTATTGGTTGTGTACTCTTGTACCTCTTGTTGGATGTGGGTCAAACCACTTGCATATAAAGAGTATCAATTTCTTATATGGCCAACCCATATTCTAGTTCAATTATTTCTTTGAGCACACCATAATAATCAATATCTCCAACTTGATTGCCATCACCTCCTTGAACTCACACCCCGCTGTTGTTGCTATTTTTATTTTTAGAGCAATCCTCTGTATGAAACTTATAACTATTCACAACGTACTTAGACATTGGTGTGACCTGAAGCCCAGGTCCCCAAGATATATCTTTCAAAAATTGATTTACACCATTATTTGGATCATTTACCTACATATTGTTAAAAAAATTCATAAGTTAGCGTAACTTCCAAACATTGTTTACCTACATAGTGTTAGAATATTATAAGGATAAACTTACAAATTGTTTGAACCACGTATCAAATCCCGTATATACAGTATCATGGCCAAATTGACCCACGAAGTGACTGTGACACATCAAATATTTTTAGCAGTTGCATTGAGATGTAATCACATTAAAATTTTATATTTTGATAACTACTAAATCAATACTTACTTGAGAAATGGTACAACTTCGGGAAAATTTCGTAACACATGAAATGTAGCTGACTTGTACTCCATAACACTCAAACTTCTCTTTCTAACATCCTTAGAACATCGGCCTGGTTGATTGAATATGGACATAGGCGGATATAATGGATCATTCACACATTCGACCGTGTTCCTATTGGGCCTATTCCTAGCACATCTCACCTTACTCTCAAAATAATAAGAGCAAAAATGAGAAGTTTCCTTTGCAAGATAAGCTTCGCATATAGATCCTTCAATCCTATTCCTCTGCTTAACAAATTGTTTGCATTTGCCAATTGTCCTACATAATTTCAGGTTAGCCAAGAACATTCACATAAAATAGAAAATTACATGAAACTTATAATATTACCTCTCAAAGGGATACATCCATCTGTATTGAACAGGCCCTCCAAGTCGTGCCTCGTGTACAAGGTGGATTGGAAGGTGTTCCATCACATCAAAAAAACCACATGGAAATATCTTTTCCATCTTAGTAGATGTTACACGAATGTTCTGATCCATCCGGAGTAGGTTTTCTTCCCTTAATGTGGAAAAACACAAGTCTTTGAAAACCAAACTAATCTCTATGATGGGTTTCCAGATTCTTTCAGGCACACCACAAAATGAAATAGGCACTAAGGTCTCCATGAAAACATGACAATCATGACTTTTCAAATGGCTCAACTTTCCTACCTCCACATCAACGTTTTTTCCAAGATTCGACGCATAACCCTCAGGCATATTCAATTTCGTTACCCAATCACAAATTTGCCGTCTTTCTTCAAAGTGAATGTGTAACTTGCTTTGGGCTCGAATATCTTACCATTGTTTTCTGTCTGCAAGTATAATTTAGGCCTCCTGCAATGTTCTTGTAAGTCCATTCTAGCCTTCGGGTTATCCTTTGTCTTACCTTTAACATCCATCACTGTGTTGAAGAAATTGTCAAAATAATTCTTCTCAATATACATGACATCAAGGTTGTGACGGAGAAGATTATCCTTCCAATAAGGCAACTCCCAAGATATACTTTGTTTCGTCCAATTATGAGTAATTTCGTATCCGGGGAATCTATAAGGTGGAGTTTTAGTAACTTTACTGAAGTTCTGGACCCTCTCCCAAATTTTCTCACCTGATAATATCGGAGGTGGAGAATCGTACTCCATTTTATTCTTTTTGAATGCATTTTTCATCATTCTAAACTCATGATCAGGAGGCAAGAATTGACGATGACAATCAAACCATGATTGTTTTCGGCCATGTTTCAAAGTAAACGCTTTACTATTTTCCATCCAGTAAGGACAAGCTAGCTTACCAGCATTCATCTACCCAAACAACATTCCATACGCAGGAAAATCGTTAATTGTCTACATTAAATTAGCACGCAAATTGAAATTCTGCTTGGTTGATATGTCATATGTTTCAACACCATCGTACCACAATTATTTTAGCTCATCAATCAAAGGTTGCAAATATACATCAATCAAACTTTTCGGATTACGTGGACCCGGGATAATAAAATTTAAGAATATATATGGACTAGTCATGCACAACTCGGGTGGTAGATTATAAGGTGTAAGAAAGACAGGCCAACATGAATATGGTGTCGCAGATACAGAAAAAGGCGTGAAGCCATCCGCACACAGACCTAATCGAATGTTCCTTGGTTCACTAGCAAAATCTGGATATGTCCTATCAAAGTGCTTCCAAGCTTCTCCATCTGAAGGATGACACATAACACCAGGTGGTCTTCTATTTTCAAAGTTCCATCTCATATGAGAAGCAGAAATCATCGAAGCATATAACCTCTTTAACTTAGGTATAAGAGGTAAATAATGCATCAGCTTGATAGCGACCATATTCCCACCGGAAAGCCTCTTGAAACGAGGCTTGTCACAAAATTTACAACTGTTTAAAGTTTCATCATCTTTACATATAACATGCAACCATCTTCACAACAATCAATTCTCATTGACGAAAGTCATAACTTAGAAACCAATCTCTTTGCCTTATAGAAATCACCAGGTAAGTTGACATTAGGGTCAACTACTTCACTCATAAGGTCAATGAAAGAGTCTATGGCTGCTTGAGAAATATTCCAATCAGATTTTATACTTAGTAATCTAACTGCAACAGACAGCTCAGAGTGCAGACTTCCTTCCCTTAATGGATCTAGCTTCCTCTAACTGTTCAAAAAAATATTTTGCGTCATCATTAGGAGTTTGTTCAATATTTTCATTGGGCTCACCCCCAAATTGCATCCCAAAAGCATCTGCAACCATATCATGAATTCTAGAACCATAATTTGTATTCTCCACCGACCTACTACTTTCACCAGCAACCATGTTATGAAATCTCCCATTGCTACCATCGACCTCTCCTTGATTAGTGCATGATCACGCTCAACTATGTCTTATAAAAAGACTAAACGGGCGTTGCAAATATAATCTGAGTATTTAGCCCAGAGTCGAATCTCACAGGGAATTAACCTATCAATTATTATTGTGAGACTACTCGATTCTCAATAATCAAGTTCCCAAAGGTTATGAATATAACTTTTCAGTATTTTTACTACTACAGCTGAATGAAATTAAATAAACTAAAAGATAAAATTGAATAAACTAAAAGACAACTAATATTGAGGTGTAAACAGATGTGATAAAGGTCTAAGGTTATGGTTTCCCCCTTTGGTGAACTTCTTTCTTGGATACTTCATATAGTTTTGATTTAGTTGTCTCTATCAATCATGAACATTCCAGCTACCATAAATCTCTCTCAAGTAGTTATGATAATTTACTAGACGCACTCTCTCAAGTTACGCTAGCTAGATTGCATACAGCTCATTTTAGATTGCACCTGAGATATCGTTATCTCTAATCCAACCTCTAAACCCTCGGTTATGACTCTCGTCTATACTCCGGGAGTGATGTTGTTCAAACAACTACCTAAATATGCACTCTCTCTCAAGTAGATACATAATAAATAGGCACATCTAATTGACGGCCATTCAATTAACTACAGCAAAAACGTAGTTGAACAAATAGAGATTAACAACCAATCAAAACTAGATTAATATCACAATAACGTCATTCCCCAACGGGTTCCACCAAAACCTTAGATTAAATAAATTAGCTACTCATGATCATAGTAATCAAATCCAAAATAACTTGTATAATTAAATTACAGAGTAAGGAATAAAGGATGTAAAAATCAATGTTTTGATCTTCTGAGTAGTGTTCCACGATATCCTCTTGTCTCCAATGGCAAAAATCCTTCAAATTTGTGTGTTTGGGTCTATTTATATTCTTTGGGACAAGCCTTAAACGTGTAGGATACTTTTAGTCAAACCGGGAAACACTTAAAGCCTTTAAAACTCGGATTAGGCCGTATCTAGGACCTGGCATTACATGTCTAACGCCTGACAAACGCCTGGTATGACCATGCTTTACATCTCTGACGCCTGGATAAGGCTTGATAGGACCAGGCTTTACAAGCGTAACGCCTGGCTAACGCCTGGTATGACCAGGCTTTACATGTCTAAAGCCTGGCTAAAGCCAGGGTCACTCCTTTTGACTCTTGAGCGTATTTTTGATGTTTATGCATCCATTTAGCTCGGCTTCCATCTCCAATTCACCTACACATGGAATAGACTCCATTATTCTCAAGCGAGGTATATTTTTACCATTAAAACACATAAAACGTAAGGCACATAATGCATTAAACCATGAATTATAGCCACACATCAGTCCAGACAAAGTAATTCGCTATAAACCCCTTCCTATAAAGATGAAGTCTAACTTCCTCCGGTTTTCCAAACCTCATACAGTCGCACCTAACACAAGGGCACCTAATTAATCCTTCACTTTGGTATGGTGGAAGTTCCATTGCATGTCTAATAAGGTCATCAACCCCTTCTACAAAATCCTCCCGCAATCCCCGCTGATTAGGATAATTCCTATTGTACATCCAAGTACGATGTTCAATCTATACAAATAAAACAAGAACAAATTAATTTAGTTAATTCATATCTTAATCTTTTTTTAGTTAATTAATTTCATATCCTAAAGGCTCAA
>ML379310.1:24476-43338 GCA_005239525.1 Nicotiana knightiana
CCGCAATCCCCGCTGATTAGGATAATTCCTATTGTACATCCAAGTACGATGTTCAATCTATACAAATAAAACAAGAACAAATTAATTTAGTTAATTCATATCTTAATCTTTTTTTAGTTAATTAATTTCATATCCTAAAGGCTCAATTCATATCCTAAAAAGTTCAATTCTACACAAAAATTTTAATTCATAAACTAAAAGTCCAATTCATATCCTAAAATTTCAATTCATATCCGCAAAAATTCAATTCATATCCTAAAGGTTCAATTCATATCCTAAAGGCTCATATCCAAAAATTCCAATTTATAAACTAAAATCACAATACATAAACTAAAAGTCCAATTCATATCCTAAAATTTCAATTCATAAACTAAAATTCCAATTCGTATCCAGAAATTTCAATTCATATCCAAAAGGTTCAATTCATAAATTAAAAGTTCAATTCATATCCTAAAGGTTCAATTCATATCCTAAAATTTTAATTCATACACAAAAAATTTAATTCATAAACTAAAATTCCAATTCATATCCAAAAATTTCAATTCATATCCAAAAGGTTCAATTCATAAATTAAAAGTTCAATTCATATCCTAAANATATATATATATATATATATTCACACTTTGATAGCCTTATATACTCCTACATATATATATATATACATGAAGCGCTAGGAACACATGATCGGGTTATTTTAGGGATTTATACACTTGTAAATTGATTCATCAACTTATAACCTAGTGATGAATGAATGTTATATACATACACACACTAACATATATTATAATAAGTTATATATACGTTATAGTATTACAGTGAAGTGTCTGTGACACGCTTCGTTGTACAATTTTAACTACATATATAGCGTGTTAGAGTATATTTTAGTGTATTCATCTCTTGTATTACAAAAGTGTTAACGGATTACATTTATATTACTTAGATAGTAAATATAAAAGTGATTTTTAATTTTGACCAATGTTGACCTGAAAAGAGACCAACTTTGGTNTGTTAACGGACTACCCTTCTATTTTTTAGATAGTAATATAAAAGTAATTTTTAATTTTGACCAGTGTTGACCTGAAAAGAGACCAACTTTGGTCGCTAATTATCCAGCAACCAAAATTAGCGACCAAAGTTGGTCGCTAACTATAAGTCAGATTTTATTTTATATTTTATAAAATATTTAAAATAATAACATAATTGTTAAACATTACAACTGGGTCCCAGATTAGCGACCAAAATTGGTCTCCATCTGCTTCCCCTTTCTTAAGCGACCAACTTTGGTCGCTAATTTTAAATTAAATTTATTTATATTTTATAATTGTTTTTAAATAATAATATAATTATTAAAATTTTATATCTGAGTCTCATATTAGCGACCAAAGTTGGTCTCTATTTGCTTCCCTTTTCATAAGAAATTTTATAATTTTTTAAAATAATAATATAATTATTAAAACTTTTATAATTAGGTCCCACTTTCGCGACCAAAGTTGGTCGCTAATTTAAAATTTCTTTGACCAAGCAATTCTAACCAGTCCAGTCAATATTTTGACCACATTATCGACCAAAAAGCGACTAACCTTGATCGCTAAGGTATTTACAATTATTTTTTAATAATATTATCCAATTTAGCGACCAACTTTGGTCGCTTTTTTTAATAGACTAATTTTGGTCGCAAATTTTTGATCGTTTTTTGCCGGATTTTTAGTAGTGAATTCACTTCCACATTCCGTTTAATCTAAAACATGTAGTCGGCTATTATATTAGTCATAACCTGCTTCACTTCATGTAATTAGATGATCATAGTTTCCTAAGTAGGTAAATTGTAATAAAGTAAATTAAAATAAATGTTTACTAAATATGTTCTGAAAATGTGAAGCGCCAACATGTTTGGTGACATATTCTCGAACTATTGCGGTAAAGAAGCTAGCAACACACCATCAAAGATGGAGTGCTGCGTATAGACGTTAATTAAGATCCCTCCATCTTTGACCATATTTCTTACTTCTTAAGAAAAACAATTTATACTTCGTGTCAGGTATTTAATACTTTCAGGTATAGACAAATCTATACTTTGTGTTGAAAGTTATCGATCTAGTAGAACTCGTAATCGAAATGCTATATCCGTCCCTGGCAACACGTGGATATGGTATTGTAGATGGTTGAGATCGCTTCACCTTTAACCAAATGCCTTTCATTGAATTAGTAGTGACTAACATATCACGGATACCGAATACCTAAAAAAGAAGCTAGCAACACACCCCCGGGAGACAAAAAAGAGCATGGTATACTGTAGCCATGGGCAGTACATTGGGCATAAGAAGCATGACTGATTGTCTTCTCATAAAAAAGCCGAGAACATCGGCCATCTTCTCTTTTGTTGCTGCATTTTGTTTGGTCATTTCAGCATCTATTCTAACTGATATATATGCTCCCTCTTTACCCTCTCCTGTGCTTTATCAATATACTTATCCTACGTTCAATGGCGGAACCAGAATTTTCATCAAGAGATATCTAAAATATAAAAAATAAAATACAACAAAAAATTAAGGGGAGTCAACATATAATAAATATACATATTACAGAAATATTTATCTAGTAATATAATGTAATTTTTGGACGAAGGAGATCAACACCGTACCCCTTGATTGAGTGTGGCTCCGCCACTGCCTACACCTCTCTTTTCTCTAAAGTTCATTAACTTTATCAACTCTCAAATCAAATTATACTCCTCACTTTGCTTTACTTTTTCCTTGTGGGGAAATATATATATATATACAACGCTAATGGAATTTGATGTTTGAATGCTAAGGTGTGCTTTGACTCTATATATATATATATATATAAACAGTGACACAGAGTAGTATTACAAAAAGAATTTAACTTAATATACACTTACGGTACGTAAAAGAATTTTTATATAATGTGTTTTGACTTTTTGTAACATGTAGTAATCTATTAGGAGCATACTTTCACTTATTTTGAATAGTTACTTGTTGTTCTCTTAGGAACCTGATAGTGTAAAAAATAATTTTTTACGGTTAAATTTGAGGTCTTTCAAGAAAGAGTTGGCTAATATGGACAAAAACACATACTCATTTTATCATATGGACAAAAACACATACTCATAATCAGATTTACACTATTTTAGTCTTATTTGACTTAAAATGTAAATATTCAAACCCAGTAAAAATAATATTAGTTACGATTCAAAATGTACTAGTTCAGAATTCAAATTTTCCCTACATAGCCGAGTGGTAAACCATTTTTCTAATTTGTACAGTATTCATAGATTTGTTGAACTGGTGGCAAATGCAGCATAATAAAAGGATATAACAAGTTTAAAGATTAATAGAAACGCGTCGTTACAGATAATCAGGTACTCACTTTGTCTTAGGAACGATATCTTTTCGTGTCTTCCACTTAGTATTTAATAAATTAATATACCAAAATCATCCCTTAATCCATACTTAATTTTTTAGTCATTCTTTCAAAAGGGCAATAAGAACATCTTTCTACCAACAAACAAAACTACAAACAAAGAGCGTGTGTTGGGTACATAGTTTTTTATTATGTATACATTATACCTATCACCATATTAACAAAAAACAATAGAGATGTTTAATTCTTGGAAAACCAAAAGCATCTTCAACTACCCAATCATTAGTATCATAAACTATATATACAAATTTCCCTTTTCTTTTCCTTCTGCTATGGGTTTTATAATTAAAAAAATATTGCAAAATTTTAATATTTTTTTTCTCTGCTTAAGAGCTAACATATTATCAAGACAACTAGCAATTCCACTAAAGACTTAGCTTCATTAGGACGAGGTACTAAATTCTTATCACCTTTACACACCTCAACCAGCTGGTCTCTCCAAACTTTCCTTTTTAAATTTCTTATACCTAGTCATTAGTAGGATCCATGTATTTATTTTCACTAATACAAGCGTACGTCGTAGAGTTCAAATTCTGCAAATCATACTATTAGACAAACTTTATACTATTAGACAAAATCATACATCATTACATGCATGCGTGCTGACTAATTAAGCTAGTTTTTTTTTTCCACTCGGTTTTGCACTTGAAGGGAAGCCTAAAGACAACGGTAAAATTGTCTCCGTGTGACTTATATAGGTCACAAGTTCGAACTGTGGAAATAGTCACTCATGCTCTTGCATTAGGATAGGCTTTCAATAGCACGCCCCTTGGGATACGACCCTTCTCGGATCTTGCGTGAATACAAAGTATGTTACTTTGTGCACCGGGCTGTCCTGTCCTTTTTCTGTTCTGTCCTCGTCGTTGCACCAGAAAAGTGGTAATGCGGCCCCTCCGAAGACGACTCTATTCCAAAGCTCGAACTCGAGATTTCTGACGAGGAATACAATAATTAATTACTAATCCACCATAATCATTAATGGTTAACTAAGCAATGAAGCTAAGTAATTAAGGTGGGGTTTAATCCCCATCATTATCTTACAGCTTGCAGTTTAACTCCTTTTTTGTTATGTTTTAAATCTATACAGCAAAACAACACAGTGGTAATAGGTTGTGGAATTAATTGAAAAAGATTGACAGATCAATTTCCATTTATACGTACGAAAAGTGAGTACGTGTATAAGGAGCTCAAGTCCTAATTTGGGCAGTATATATAGTTAATGTAAAGGACAAACACCAAAAAAGGATTCAAAACTGGTGACCCCAACCAACAGCTGTAATAAGGGAGAAAAAAAAGACCAACAGCTGTAGTACGTTAAAATCAAGTAGTATCAATTTATGACATTTTTCAACATTAGACAACCTTAGCGTAATGTGTCACCTTGATTCCAACTCTGCTTAACATAGCAATTTTTGTTGTTTTTAATCCGTTGGTCCCGCCTCGCTATCTTGCCATCTCCAATTCAGACAAATTTAGCACTATATCGATAATTAGTAGTTCTATCGAGACGGATTTAAAATTTAAATTAATTGAGTTTAAACTGTATTTATATATCCTAGAGATAAATGTATTTACTCTACGCAAAGTAATACTAATAAAAAATAGAAAATAACGACAGATAAATTCTGTAGCTAATCAGAAATTTTTTTGCCTCTAATCCTATTTAGTTAGGGATGGCAATGGGGTGTGGCGGGTTAAAACAGTTTTTAAAAATTTTAAAGCGAGGCGGGGCAGGTTGCGAGTTAAATGCGGGTTCAATGCGGGACAACTTTGAATTTTAACTTTTTTGAAACAAAGCAATCATTTCAACTACAATTTCACATTCTTCTTCACTGACACGAATACTATTTTGATTTATAATTAACCAATTTGCATAAGCCTCACCAAAATAATATTACATAAGTCAAGATATCGTATTAGTAATAGAAAAATGATAGTAACCCATTTATTTTGGAAGACCTTCGTAATACTTTCTCAGTTTTATGTTTATGTGATAGTATTAAACTCTTCTTTTTATAAAATAATAAAACGTCAAACTATTTTGTTTTAGAAAATAAATTAAAGAAAAAAAAAATTAAGTGGGGCAGGGCGGGGCGAGTTACAAATTGAAAAAATAACTATGCGGGGCAGGACAGGTTGAAATTTTTGTGGATTTTGCCAAACCCACCGCGTACCCGTCCCGCTCCGCCCCGCCCCATTGTCATCCCTATATTTAGCGATATATTAGTGACAGATTATTAAAAAATTATGTTAGTTACGAGCAATTTAGCGAAAGATTAACGACAAGGTTAGTAGCTATTCCAATTTTTTGTAGTGTAATTTCTTTGGAGTCATCCTACATGACTAATTTTGAAAACAAATAGTATCATGAATGAAGGACCATTAAGGATTAGTTCATTTCAATTTATTGTACCGTAATAAAAAAGCAAAATGACAGCATTGTCGATGTTTGTTAATTCCAAATAAGAAGAAAGAAAAAAAGAGAGAAATTGAAGGACAAAATGGATAAGGCTAAAATTACAGAAAAGAATGGAACATGCATTGACTGAATAACAATAATCACCCATTAGGCTTAATGTGCTAATAATTAATCCTCATTATCATGTTTTTTTTTCTTTCTTTTTTCCCCCCTCTCTCTACTAATTAATCGAAATCATATGACCAAAAAAGAAAAGAAAAAAGAAAAGATTTACAACTATATACGAGAGATATAGTGGGTGGCCATATCCAATTACCACGTCCACGTCATAGTTATTTTTCATTTCAGTTACTGACAGTTAATCCACGTCAGCAAGAGTAAAATTCAACCAACTCATCCAATGACTCAGGTTGAGGATCAGCATTTTCAAGCATCCAAAGCAAATGTTCAAAGAGAACAACTTCACATCCAACTGTAATATATTCTTCAGAATCGCCGGACTTTTCGATTAGTTCACGGAAAAGTGGGTGGTCGACGACGTCGGAGTTTACGAGGTACCGGCGGCGTGATTTTCCGACATAGACGGGAAACACATTTTTGTTGGAGCAGTGATTATCATCGGAAACGGAAACGTCGTCGTCGTCGGAGGAGGAAGAAGAGTGATGTGTGGCTACGACGGCGCTGCCATTTACGCGGCCGAGTTTGAAGGATTGCATTTTCTTTAACACAGATTTGAGTTTCGTGAGTTTGCCTCCTTTCGCCATTGTTGTAAGGTTTAAAATGGAAAATTTTGTAGGGAAAAGAGAGGTTTTGAAGAGAAGAAGATGAAGGGAGAGTGAGGTTTGAGGAGAAAGTGGGAGGAAGGTTCGGATATATAAGGGAAAGGGGGAAGGGTAAAATGGGAACTTTTAAATAGACAGCAGTTTCATATTTGCATCAAATTGCTTAGGCAATTGGGTCAGCTAAAACCAGCTGCGGCTTTCTGCCTATTTGAGAGAACCTCTAGATTTTTTCTTTCATTTTTTAATTTTCTCGCGAATATTGGTTTGGTACATTTTTTTCTGTTTCATCTTGTATCCATTTGAACTGGTCATAAAATTTAAGGAAACAAAACAAAAAAAAATAAAAAAAATTTTGACACACAAGTGTAAAATGTACCAAAAGTACTCATTTATATTTTTTGATGTAGAACATGTCTCTTATAGCCTAATTGGCCGAGCTTCTTCAAGCCAAAAGTTTTTCTTTTATCCAATTTTTTTTTTTTTTTCAATTTAAAGTGTTTGACCAAACTTTTAGAAGTAAAAAAAGTGATTTTGAGTAGAAGCAGAAAAGCAATATTGAAGAAGAAGAAAAAAATAGTTTCTCTTCAAAAGCACTTTTGAGAAAAATACACTTAAAAATTATTTTTAAAAGCTTGGTCAAACATTAATTGCTGCTCAGAAATGTTTTTCAAATAAATTAGCCAAACACAAACTGCATCTCACCAAAAGTACTTTTCAAAAAAACACTTATGAGAAAAAAATAATTTTCAAAATAAACTGATTTTTGCAGCTTGGCCAAACAGACTATAAATATTATATGAGAACGATATTAAAGGTATAATAACATTATACATTTAAAATATTTTCAAATAACAAAGATATGTACCTTCTCCGTTTTATTTTACACAGCACAAACAACATACTTTTATATTTTGGAAAAAAATTAATTTTAGATTTTTTTTATTTTATCTTTTAATAATCTCTCCAGTGTTTCTTTCTATCTTAAATTCTATATCTAGCCAAAGTACCTCATAAAAATTAAAATTGCCGGAGTATTAATCTTTTGGAACAGATTAAAAAGACAAGAGTGTCAAATAAAATGGAAGAAAAAAGTTCTTTTTATTATTTTCTTTTACTCATGCATAACAAACCCCTTAATCTACTATCCATGTGATGTCACTCACTTGTGAAAAACCAACAGTGTTTTTTCAGTTTGTCCTTTTAATAACTTGAACTAGATTTACCATCAAAGGATGTGGTGCAGTGAATAAGACTGTCCTGAATATAAAAAAATCTTTGATATGGAGCGTTATTTCCCGAATGAAGCTTTACCCGGCACGAATTTGGATATAGCCGAACTCCAACACGAATACCGAACATCAGGTGAAAAACCAAAAAAACTCGAACTACATCTTTTACATCTTAGCTTATTTGGAAATGAAGATGACTCGCCAACTTTAGCGTTCTAATCACTTCAGTGTAAAAGGTAAGTTAATACAATGATTTTCTTTTCCTGGAGTAATCATAGTTACTTTTCTAGCCTGATAATCCTAATAATTAAACAATAATCTGACTATGACCAATAAATTAGAAGTTTATTGACTGACTGGCCGTAAATTTGATCTAGCAGTGATATTTACAAGAAAAAACAGGAACAAGTCATATATCAAAAAAGAAAATACTCTTTTTTGCGTTTTTTTTTTTTAAATTTTTGAGATGTTTCAATAAAAAATCTTTTTATTTCTTCTCTTATTTTTGACGTATCAACATTCTTTCATTTGAGAAAAGAGCGAAGTCATGTTATTTTTCGCAAATTAAATCAAGATTTGTTTTGCTTCCATTCTCAACCAACCAACAATAATATTAAGTAATTAACCACTAGTAAATTTAAGGAGTATTATCACTTTTAGCCTACATCAGAAATTATTTATATTTGGTAGTCGAAAAAGTGTATAAAATTTGTGTAATTTTTGTATATACAGAACATATATATAAAAAATAATACAAATTTTATACACTTGTTCGATTATTATTTTTATAGCGATTATACATTATCGTTTTTCCTAAATTTAAACTTTTAACTTTGTTTCAATTTCCAGCACTTCTTTTATTAACAAGTACAAGTGAGGTTAAAACTAAAACGTATTTTGTTGGCATGGCTCTATATATGGTGTGAATAAAAGCCTTTCGTCCTCTTTAATCTCGATTTATGTATAATTTTCCGTTTTCATGATAAGCCAAAGTTTAGACTACTATTTGTTTCTTTTCCTATATAGTTGCCTCCTAGAAATCAGCTTATTTTGAAAATTACCTTTTTCAAAAATATTATTTAAAAGAAAGTACTTTTGGTGAGACGTAATTTATTTTTGGTTAATGGATCTAAAAAGTATTTATAAGCATCAAGTAGTGTTTGACAAACTTTAAAAAGTATTTTAAAGTATATTTTCTCAAAAGTGCTTTAAAAAAATATTTTTATGGAGAAATTATTTTTTTCTACTTTTAAAAATAGCTTCTACTTAAAAGCACATTTTCTTCTCCTAAAAACTTCATCAAATATCTTAACTTAAAAAAACATTTTTAATAATAATAAAAAAGTGGTTTAGCCTAGAAGAAACTTAATCAAACAAGGTATGAATAAGATTAGCCAACATTTAGACTTGTTTGACCAAAAAATATACCTTTCGGTTAAACTATTATATTTGTGTAATAGCGAGTTAAATCTAGTTAATAATAATAACTATATATGTAAATCTTGAAAACGTATGTGAGATGGGGACATATTCCGTAAAAGGTTGACAACAATAAGCATAAAATATTCTTAAAGTATGAACAATGGTGGAGGTGTAACTAGTAATAAATGACATTTAAGTAAATAGGAGGAATGCTTCACTCAATAAAGAATAGATTGAACGAATGTTCCTCATGATAATGATGAATGACAGATAAACCCAAGATTTGCTTGAACAATCCTCGGATCTGATGGAAAAGTGTAGAATAATATAGGTAAAAATCTTGATAAAAAAGTAGTCTTTGTATATTTACAAGAGAGAGAATATTTTTTACAAGTCTGCTCTTATCATCATGAATATTACATGCCTCTATTCCTTTTCTTTTTTTCCTTATATAATCGACACATATCTCGTACAAATATAAAGAATATTCATTATATTATTTTCTTTAATATTCTATTTTAAAAGCTAACCGTTATTGCTCCGTCAATAGTGCTCGATCTTATTGTTTCCTGATGGACCTCAACTAACTCTTTCCTTAATGCTATGTTACCCTGAATTAACATCCTATACAAGATTATTGTAATGGACTAGGAGAAAAAATATTGTTCTTTTACAGTTTGAATAAGGTTTTGAACTTAAGGGAAAAGGACAAAATAGACAAAGGGGTAATCATTAAAACAGGCCAGGAAACTCCATACCCTGTTCGTATTTTATTTTATTTTTATTTGTTCAGTGGAACAAGACATGCTTTGGGAAAAAATAAATGTAAGGGATACTTAATTAGCAAAATGCTGTCAACATTTGGACATAATTAAGTACTCTTGTTTTTAAAATGGATATTTGCGTTTTGCTAATTTGGACTAAGTTTGTTCTAAACACGACACGTTACATTTTGGATTTGAGTTATTCGTTGTTTATTGATTAAACAGCATCTAACCTAATAGGAATTTCAATAAAGTAATTTGCTAGCACGACTTTTGTTTAGACTAGAAATGTCTAATTTTAAATCTTACCCCTTAAATTTCGGTGATTGGGTCCCATGTCCGAACCTTTATATATTTTCTTAAGTATTCACAAAAAGAAATTAAGAATTATCCATGAGAAAATAGCATAATGGTCATAAGTTCACAAATCGACCCTAACGTAATGAATTTAAAAATAATAGTCGCCAATAAGGGTTGTGGCGCAGTGGTAATTACTCCTTCTTCCTTAACTAAAAGGTCTCGGTTTCGAGTTCCTAGGTATGGAGTCGCCTTCGTTAGGGGGCGTTTTACCTTCCAATGTGAGACTTCCGACGCGAATCTGAATTTATTCGGGCCCTAATGTGGGTACCGGATACCGGGTGGCCGGAAACCAAGAAAAAAATTAAAATCAG
The DNA here is from genome assembly GCA_005239525.1 of Nicotiana knightiana. Taxonomy (NCBI): domain Eukaryota; kingdom Viridiplantae; phylum Streptophyta; class Magnoliopsida; order Solanales; family Solanaceae; genus Nicotiana; species Nicotiana knightiana. The sequence goes on from ML379310.1 coordinate 35,205, forward strand.
TAGTCAATAGTCTTCTGATAATTGAAGATTTTTAACACAACGTTAAGAGTTGTCGACATGTTATTAGGATTATGTGTTCGAACCTTGAAAGCAACATCTCACAAAAATTCAATGTAAGATAGCACAGAACAGTCTCAATGAGAATCTGGTCCTTATATAGACTACGCGCATAAATTATCGCCATGTGATCAGAAGATCCTGTAAAAGGTATTCGACTGCCCACCCTCCTATTATGCAGAATTAACCTGATTAGCCACCCACTCAATCACTTAAATTATAAATGGCCACCGATGTATAATATATGTATAATTCGTGTTTAATAGGTGTATAATCGTGTATAACCAATGCTTAATCTGTATAGATGGCTAGAAAAAGTAAATAAAAAATATGACCGGCTATTTATGTAAAAATTGTAGCTCCACTAATGCGATCATGAATAACAAGTTGGTTTTTCCTCTCTCTTGTTTTTGCTTCTATAAATGATATGATAAAGTTAAGGCAGAATAGCCTAAATGACATTTATACTTGTGCCATTTTGTCATGCCGGTCCCCAAACTTAACAATTTATCAATTGAACACTTACACTTTTTCAAACTGTGTATAATAAACGCTTATGGCAGGAGGCCGTGATGGAAAACAAGTATATACAACTGAAGTAAATAACCAGGATCACTTGCATGTAATATAGACAACATATAATCACCGATTTTAATCAAACATAAAATCGATACTTATCTCTTGAAGCGTGACTACGATCGTGAAAAAACCTTAGAGCATGAGCAATAACTATCCACGAGATCATCCTCTAGTTCCACGGTCTTCTGCTATGTGATCCGAATAATGCCCGGAATTAGCGAAACTCGTGTGGGCGAGTTTCTCCTAGAAAAATCGTATATTAAAAACCTTGGCCTCCTTATGGAATAAGACCTCTTTATATAACCACAGGTTTTAGGTTTTAAACACCTTTTCCTAAACCTGTTGGGTCTTCCTTTTCCACCAAGAAATATAATTCCATTTAATTCCTAATTATTCAGGAACAACAGGGACCGCAATATTTAATTAACGAGGCTTCCTATTATGGACTTAATTCAAAATATCCGAATTAATACTACCATAATAAATTACGAATTATTCCACTAAAAATTCGTAACTGCACTCCTCAGTTCAATTTCGAAATTCTTCCATTAAACCTTATTTAACTCCTCATGTTAAGATTCAGATATTAATCAAATAAATTAAATTACTGACAATTTAATTCATTGGTTATTTCCTTTAGACTTTCGCTTAACTTATTTTATGTGACGGATACAAAATCCACCTGCAGGGTTTACACATGAAAACTTATAAGCTTTCATAAAGGTGTATCATCAATCTCTAGACCGAGACATGGATTTCATCAACTAATTATTACTTTGCTAATGTATAACATTATTGTCCAATTTACCCGGCATATTGGCCCGCGAAATGATCTCGCTTTTTAATAAATCAAAACAATAATAATATACACAACGAATAATGATTATATCAAGATTAAGAGTATAAGTACATTTAATGGCTAGAGAATTTATTTTATTAAGTCAGTATAAAATACTTATCTCTACTTGGTCCGTTCAATACATACAAAATGTACTAGCAAAAGAAGTTGGAATTAAACGATTCTCATAATCAAGATAAATTATATATAATTTTGTGCTACAAGCATTCCTGATGGTTTGTCCAATTCCATCATTAGATTGTGAACATGATCTTTATACTTATAAAAATCGACGATTTAATATTCCGTGTATAAGATAAACTCTATACACTAAATCATCTACTATATAAGTAAAGACACTGACGAATATATGATCTATTTAAAATTTTATTAAAATTGAATAAACAATTGTTCCATAATAAATAATATATCCAAACGAAAATCCATGGTTAATGGTATATATCCCAACAGGCCGATCCTATGTGTCATATTTGGCTTTAGTGCGTGATTCATACACCTGTAAGGGGTGTGAGGGCAGTTGAAAATGCCCTAACGATAATAATGTGGTCTATTTAACAACCATCTTCTTCTTTCTACCTTATTCTCCATTGTTGAACATTATAAAAGTTTATTTCTATCCAAATTTGATGCCTTCTTCTTTTTCGTGTTAGCTTTAACAGTGAAAAATAGAATTTCTTGCATGCACTGACAGTCTCTTGTCATAAGCGTTTAATATACACGATTTGAAGAAATATAAATGGTCAATTGACACTAAATTTAAGGACCAACATAACAAAGTAACACAAATATAGATACCATTTAGATCATTCTGCCTAAAGTTAAAGTTATTACGAAGTGCAACAACCTGCAATATTTATATAGAATTTGATAAATATTTCTTTAACATTTTCTAGTTATGGACCAGAAAGTTGTTGGTCCTTAAAAAAGCCGAAAAATCATCGGTTTTCCTTGGTTGCTCTTTTGTTTTTCTACAGTTTTTTTCTTATTAGTGGCTGAAAGCGACAGACATGTGCAACCGCTAAAAGGAGCAGCCAAATTCTGGAGCTTTTTGTCCATCTTCTTAACTTTTATCTTTTGATTAATAATTAAAATAATTGTTAGGAGCATAAAACGAAATAAAATATATTTGAAGGAAGAACTAGATTTTTTTTCCCCATTATTTAGTAGCTTAGTTAGAATGAGGTCAAATAGAGGTGCTAACTACCTCAATTTTCTTACTGTTTTTGTTAGACCTAAGATAATAATCAACTTTTGATTTATTTTTAATTTAATATTTTGGACAATCAATTCTCGATCAATCATTAATTTTTCAATCAAAACAATTAAATAAAGTTTGTCAACATATGCCTTTTTTTAATTTTATAAGCACCTATAATTGATTTATGCATCACCACTATTTATCTTATTATGAAGTCAGCTAACGAATATAAATTAAATAATAAAATTGAAGGAAAGCTTTTAGGCAAAATTGGGAAGAAGTCTGTCCAGACAGCTAGTTGTTCAACGTCGAGAAGAATTCTAAATGGATACGAAATTAGTATGATGAAAATGACAAATGAAAACAATAGGTCGAGAAATGACAGTAAGCTTGTTTCCAAACTGAGGCTAAGAACAAAGAAAGTGACGCTATCTATACATACTAGCTACAGTAATACAGAATTTGACTATGATGTTTATACGAAAAAATAAGAATTCTTTTTGAATGGAACACTTGTTCATCAAGCTTCATTTTTGATTGGGAATTCACTACCGGACGAAATGTCTTCCTCTTATTCATGAAATGAGAGTGAGCTTGCTTCTTAATCTAGGAATATGCTAGTAAATTGTAGCGAAATCATTGAAAGTGAGAGGGATATATAGGAGTGTCAATTATACTTTTAAAGAGTGCTTTCCAGCAAATGGAGAAGGAGAGAATGTACTTACAATCCCTCTCTCACTCTCATATTCACCTCTTAGCATGACAAAGACAGTAGACAGTAGACAGTCATCTCTCTTACGGTCAGTTATTATGATTGATTGAAGAGAGAGTGCTAATCCATATGACGGTACAAGTATGCTAATAGATAGAGGATTTTCCGGTCCTCGAATATTTAAAAAGTAGCTTGTCTTCCGTACCGACTGCTTCATTGAAATACAATCTATAACGTAATTCAATTATGCGCCAATCAATATTAGCTCATGCATTTTATAAAACTTCTCATATGAGCCGTTATATTTTTCTTTTAAATTTACCTAGAACCTCGGGATCATTTAGGTTCGGATTAGATTAGGTATGTGCCTGTTTCAAGTTAAAAGACATTATACTGAGGACCAACAGGGAAATTTTTCATAAAAAAGTGAGATTCCAAAATCCATAATAATCAAAACAAACGAAGAGGGTAGAAATCGACCGAGAACCAAAACTTCTCACTGAAATAAATGCGAGAGATTTTTTTTATAGAAATGTTTGGTCCGTTCATAAAACATAGTAAAATTCTTCGCAAAATAAATTGCAGGTTATCATTTTAATGAACCACAATAGGTGTTGAGCTCATGATATACACATATCTTTAAGTGATTAACAAAATCAATAATCAACTCTATAAACAAGCTTTATAAAGATCTTTACTTCTCAACGTTGGATTTCTATGTAATTAGCTTGTACTAAAAAATTTAAAAAAAGTATAAGAATGTTTGGCTTGGAATCCAATTTACTGGTCTAGTTATCATGTAAATTAACTTGAAATTATTGTAATAAATCATTAACTTAAATTTTTGGATCCGCCTATACCCACTAACACACATGTTAGTGTTTGTTCAAGAAGCTCTATTTGAACAACAAAAAGCATGTAGTCAAAACAAGAATCAACAGACATTTATTGAGCCACCATGAACTATTCTGATATATGTCATAAGTTGAGGGGCTAATGTGTGCAGAATAGAAGTTATAACTTAAGGCGGTTAATTAGTTACATGTATAAATAGGTAGATATTTTTGACACTCTCTGTAAGAGATTTATTGGGTCTTCAAGATCAAATACAAGGCTTCAGGGGAGGTTGGAAGATACAAAGCCCGACTGGTTACAAAAGGGTACACTCAGAAGGAGGGCTTAGATCATACTGATACATTTTCTCCTGTAGCAAAAATGGTTACTGTCAAATCCATTATTGCAGTAACAACTCACTTTGGATGGTATCTATATCAAATGAATGTCCATAATGCCTTTCTATAACAAGATCTTGTAGAAGAGATCTACATGATTGTACCTCCTGGTTTCTCTAAGACTACTCCAAGGCAGGGGTACCCTATATGCAAACTTCATAAGTCACTCTATGGACTCAAACAAACTTCCCAACAGTGGAATCTTAAGTTGAAAAATGCATTGCAAAAGATGGATTTTACTTAGAGTTATTATGGTTATTCCTTGTTTACTAGAAGAGAAGGCAACAGTTTGGCACTTGTGCTTATATATGTGGATGACGTGATAGTTACAGGAAGTGATTCAATATTGATCAGGAAGACAAGGGAAGATCTGTAGATACTCTTCAAAATGAAGGATCTAGGAGAACTTAAGTTCTCTCTTGGCATTAAATTTGCACGGTTCTCCAAAGAAATTTACATGAGCCAACGAAAGTATGCCTTGGAGCTTATTGCAGAACTTGGGTTGTCTGGTTCCAAACCTGCAAGTACCTCACTAGAAGTTAATTAGAAGTTGACATTTGTTGAGTTTGAAAAATTGACATCTTCCACATTAGAGATGACAGTCCATTGGAGGATGCTGGGATATATCAGAGATTGGTAGGTAGGTTGTTGTACTTAACAATGAACATACTTGACATCTCTTATGTAGTATTGTCTCTTAGTCAATTTATGCATGTTCCCAAGCAATCTCACTTGGATGCAGTCATACAAGTGGTAAGATACATAAAGACAGCACCTAGACAAGGTTTGCTACTGCTTGCAGAAGGGAATTGCCAGTTGACTGCTTATTGTGATACTGATTTGGGGGCATGTTTGCAAACCAGAAGGTCAGTGAGTGGTTATTTAGTCTTCTATGGTAAAGCCTTGATTTCCTGGAAGTCCAAGAAACAGGAGACCGTTGCAAGAAGCTCTGGTGAGGCAGAATTCAGGAATATGGCCTCTACATCAGCTGAATTAGTTTGGTTATCAGGTTTGTTTGATGAATTAGACATTGAGCATCAAATGCCAGTGCATTTGATGAGTGACAGTAAAGCTGCAATTCAGATAGCAGCAAATTCTATATTCCATGAGCACACCAAACACATCGATATAGATTGTCATTTCATTAGAGAGAGGGTGAAAACAGGGGCAAGCAAAACTGTACATGTTCATACCAAGGAGCAACTAGTTGACATCTTGAGCAAAGGATTGGGCAGAACACAACATGACTATTTGCTTGACAAGCTAGGAGTGAAGAATATTTTTCTCCCCTCCAGCTTGAGGGGGAGTATTGAGCCACCATGAACTATTCTGATATATGTCATAAGTTGAGGGGCTAATGTGTACAAAATAAAAGTTATAACTTAAGGCGGTTAATTAGTTACATGTATGAATAGATAGAAATTTTTGATACTCTCTAAGGGATTCCATTTTACTCTTTGTATATCTTCTTCTCTTTGATAATGAAGAACAATACTCTTGAGTTGAGTCCTCTTCCTCTCGTCTATTCCTTCTCGATTCTTCTAGAATTAGCAATTCATGATTGTGCATTTGCTCAATATTTAGAATTACCAATCGAGGGTTCCCTTCAATGTAATTACTTACTTCTCTTGTTCAATTTATGTCTCTTATTTTTCAATTATTTTGTTCGAAAAATAATATCACTTTTCTACATGATTTAGTAAGTTTTTGTTCCAACATTCCCTTTTTCCAACTTATATAATTTAAGAATACAAAACTCAAGGTGTATACATGATTATATACATATTATATATTGATTATGTATATATTATATATTCATAGACTATTTTAATTTAAACCGTTGGTTGGACAACTTTTTGGGTTAATTTTTCTTTCCCGACTGGGAATGTCATGAATAGCAAAAACGTTACTGACGGAAGCTATCATAATCCATATGAGGACTAATTGCACCAATTTGTGGGGAAATTATAAAGAGAAATTTGTAGAGAGAAATTTTCAGAAACCACTATATTTTAGTGATTATTAGCTTGATATAGCTACTATTTACTAAATTATTTTCTATAGCTATATTTTCAGCTGCTATAGACTGTATTCAAGCTAAGCAGAGAATGTATTCAACTGTATTCGCGAGCTGTATTCGTAAATACAGTAACAAAATTTGCGGAAGAAAAGGTCTTCAGCTGTTTAAAAATGGTAAGTGAATCAATTAACGCAATAAACTCCTAATATAACTCAACAAACTCAATTATAACACACAAAATTTGAATATCCACTTATAGAAAAGATTCTCAATCGACAAACACCTCAAAAACAAAGCAATCTTCAGAGATTCAATCCATCCTTTCTTTTTTAGTGGTATCTTTACAAAAATATTTTTTAGTGGTATCTTTACAAATAGATTTATATAATTACATTGAAAACAGTTAAATACATTAAAATACATTGAATACATGAAGTATAGCAGGTCATCTATAGTGTAAAAACATATGAATGCATAATGCACATACATTTGAATACATATATACATCTGAATACATAAATTACATTAATTAAATAAAAATATAAATACATTCATGGAATACCGCGAGACAGTGAATACAATGAAATACATGGAATACAACGAGATACATTGAAATACAATGAAAAAAAAGACAGTGAATACAATGAAATACATGGAAATACAACAAGATACATTGAAATACAATTAAAAAAAAATCAGAATCTTCAAGACAAATCAGCTACTTCTTTTTTTCTTTTACCGTTTTATTTTTGCATTCCCTCACCTTGTCGAAGTCTTCTTCTTATAATCTCGTAATGAATTTGAATTAGTTGGACCGTGAATTTTGAATAACGAGTAGTTAAGCAAAAATATCACTTCTCTACTTTCAAATAAAAATAGTGTGAAAGATGTTGGATCTTAGAGTTTTTCAACTTCAACTATTATAGATCATCACGTTTGGAAACCAAATGGTTTTCTAATGTAATCATTACTTCAGAAAAATAAGAAGGCATCGCTGGCTGGAGGAGGGGGTTAGGGGTGACACAACAAGGAATGGGGGAAGTGGTCGCCGACCGGATATGTCGTTGGCGGAACACAGCCCCTGCTAGGGTTTCTAAAAACACGGGAGGAAAAAATCGGGGGAAAAAGAGAAGAAAGAGGAAAGAGAAAGGAGGAGAGAGGAAAGAGAGAGGGAGAGAGAAAAATAATACACAGTGTATTTAATGGTTTAAAGGTAGGAAGTGGCCATAAGTAAATATTTTGCTATAAAAATTAAAAGGTAGCTATAGGAAATAATTTTTTAAAAGGGTATTTATTTATAATAAATAAGGTAAGGCATCAACCTTTGCTATAAGAGGTAAAATTTCCAATTATAAAATTAAACAAATTATCTACTGATCACGCTCAACTATGTCTAATAAAAGACTAAGCGGGAGTTACAAATATAATCCGGGGTATTATGCCCAGAGTCGATCCCACATGGAATTTACGTATCAAG